>QEOT01124306.1:0-62248 GCA_003123785.1 Pterocarya stenoptera | reverse complement strand
CTCACCTTTGTCACGTAAATATACATAAATGTAGATCTGAAAATTGACTTTATATCCAGCATTGATGAAGAAAAGAAGAACATTAGGCATTTGGAAACTCACAATCAATCAGCTTTTTATTAAAAGTATTGTTAACGTCGTGTTTCACACTCCTTTGGGACAGGTTCTAGCAACTTGGGTATTTAAAGTTGGGCCTGCAAAAACGAAGAAGAAAGAAGTTGGGAGAGGGCGGCCTTGGGGTCGGGAAGTCTCCAATGCTAAAGTCAATAGAGTATTTTAGAAGTTTGTAAATAATGAGAGAGTCTATAAAGCTTTTCTCGTACTTAGGGATTGCTATTAAACCAGAAGTTTGTGTGGATCAGATCATGCCTGCCCCCGTGGGAGAGGGTCCCCTTGCTTCCCGCTCATTCCTGTGGGCAAGTACTCAAGGGCTGGACGCTATTCGAGGGATCTCTAGGAAGGAAGTCTCATCCCTGCTGTAGTTTGCTCCCATATGGGGGTTGTGTCCAGATAAGTCTACCTACAGGCCGGGCCGAGGGGCCTATTTGTTTTGGGCTGAGCCTTCTTTTCTCATTCTCTTAGTTTCTCCTCACAAGCCCTATTAAAAGGAGAAAAACTCCCTTACAATTATCCCACCAATTCTCATCGGACTCGCACAATGGAAATTCTTTTTAATCTTAAACTTGTCTTGATGTCGAGATCGGGGTCGCCCTGATGACGCGTATTTGGCTCCAAAGTCTAAGGTGATTCCTTGTCATTTGGCAACCCTAGTAATGTTTCCTTTTCCACTTTTTTTGGCACGTCTTTCAATACTTATGCTTGTATTCGGTGGTGTCCTTTCAGTTGTATCAGTATTGAGGGTGTCGGGCGACTCTTTGCCTTCATATCACTTTGTGGTGCATGGTCCCCGAGATTTGAAGTATCTCGCACCCTTTTCTTTTGCCACGGGGCATGGGAGATTAATCGCTGCCCCTTCCTTTATAAGTGCGATTGGGCTGTTGTCTCATCATCTTTCTCCGTACCGTAATCTTCTCGCCCTTCTTCTTCTTTTCTTCTAACTTCCCATCCTTCTCCCTTAGACTATTTTCCTCTTTCTCTATTACTTTCTTTCTTTTTATCAATTGCCCCTGAGACGACCGTCCAACCTACGATTCCTGGTGGGTTGCACGCACCAAAAGTTAGCAATGCTGAACTGCCTTTCTTGGGTAGCACCTGACGTTCAAGCTTCCAAACTGCGACACTGACATCTCTGGCCTTAACCTACCGGGTCCCTGAAACAGTGGTCTTTGAGGTCCCTAGCCCACACAAGGGTGCCATCAACACCCAGGGTCACTCTTCTAGAGTTGCTCTTTTTCCCGCCAAGTTTACATGTGGCTTGAGACTACCTTTCCCTCGCCCTATTCATGATTTGCTGGATCATCTCGGTCTGGCTCCGTCCTAGCTTCCTCTGAATGCTTAGAGGCTTTTGATTTGCTATAGCATTATCTGGCAGCAACATTTGCTGGAGTCGGACCAGGAACAGGCTGACCTCATCGGCCATGAGTTCTCCCTTACCCACAATGTTTTATGGCTTACGAGGAACATTTGCAATTTTAGGGCGACACATGCCCTCGTTACTACCGCAAAGTAAAGGACTGGTCTGTTATTTTTTGTGTCCGGCCGCGGATGGGAATTCCCAGTTGGTTAGATAAATCACCACGAATTGAACTAATTGGGGGAGGGTTCTTGAGGATAAGGTGGTGCTTCCGACGTCTACCCCTACTGAGTCGAGGCGTATCGCCATCGTAAAGGAGTGGGTGAAGAAAAACTTCCCTTCTTTTAGAGGAGAGCATAAGGGTTTCTCTGCCTACCCTCGGCCATGTTCTTCTTGACGATAAGATGAATCTTGCCCAGCCTCGGTTTACCCCTACTCAAAAGTGTCCCTTGAATCCTCCTCCCATAGACAAGGGGAAAAAACCTTACTTGGAAAGGGTTGGGGTCGACAGTAGGCCCCTTTCCGGAGTCTCGATTCTTAAAAGGCAGGTGTTGGCTATGCCTGAGACCTATCATCCTGTTGTCTTGGCGATGCTGGTGGAAACGTTCTGTCGTAATGTTGACGTGGAGGTTCTGGTGGAATCCTTTTCTTTGAAACCCTTGGAACCGTTGGCGAGAGACACCTTGGTCGAGGTCCCTATTGTGCTGCACGCACCACCTAGTGCCCGTGGCATGCCCCAAGAAGCTAGTGACCTTGCCGCCCAACTTCGGGAAGCTTTCACGGTCAAGGTGCCTTGGCAAGCTAACGCGGACTAACATCCCTTAGGTGTAGATATGATAGTCTCCTCCACTTCTACTACTCGTTCTGCTATCGGTGGCGCACTTTCAAGGACGAGGTTGAGGTTCAACTCTGAGGTAGCGGCAATGCCTTCTGTAGCGTCTTCGCCCACTGTCGTGGGACGGGATGATCCAGCTCTTGTGGCGGGTGAAGAGGAGCTTGAGTCGTTCAAAGGCTTGGAACTTGTTATTAAGAGGGTGGTCGTCGCTGCTTCCAGTAACCGCTCCGCAGAGGTGGAGCACCAAGCAAAAGGTGGGCTCCTTCTAGATGTTGTAGTCATTAAAGGTTTGGCGGGTCTGTGCGAAGAGTGGTCTCGACTCATGTAAAAGGCATTGAGGATCAACCTCTCTAATCCTCGCAACTTGGGTGATCCTGTCGAATCGAAGGAGACCACACAAGCGCCCGGTGGAGAGAGTTCGATGGAGGTCATGCCCCCTTTGGCCTGGCTGGAAACGAGGAGGAAGGGGTGCCACTCAAAAGCCATTAGCCAAGTTATCAAGTGCTTATCTGGCTTCTTTCATGAGGTTTTGTTTTATTATTATTGATTTGCAACTTCTTTTCCCATCTTCTTCTTTTTTTTTACTGTTTTCTAGATTCATTTTATTGATCATTCCATGTTGGCTCCTCTTGTTGTCATAGCTCCTCTCATTTAGTAGCCTTCATCATGCACGACCAAGATGTCGTTGCGCAAGAAAACCTGGCCCTTTGTGCGATAACTAGAACTGCTCTATTGGAGCAAGAGCCGAGGAAGGTCCGGCTTGCCTTAGAGGAGGGTTGCAAGAAAACTGAAAAGCTTAGTCACCGTCGGAATGAGCTAAAGAAGAAGACAAAGAAATATGCTGAGTGGATTTTTTTTGGGGGGGGTGGTTGGAGCAACTTGTTGCAGATCTTCGAAGTGACTTGTCCTGAGTGCAGGACGTCACCTCCTGCCTAGACATCCAGCTAAAGTAGGCTGTGGATGTTCACAATGCCACTTGAGCGCATAGGTGTGTTGAAGGTCTTAGGTCGTTGCGGGACCACATTCTAGAGAGTCCGTAGCCATTTCCGTAGGCCTTTGAGAAGTATTTACAGGACCATGATCTTTCTAAGGTTGTTGTTGACAGTGAAGCATTCGAGTTTGGCTGCAAGCTAGGGATGGGCGTGATCCCTGAAGCCTTTACAGGTCCCACCATCCCAACCTCGTCCGAGCCTATTGTTCTAGAACACGATAACCCCAAGCTTGACGTCCCTAAGGTTGACACTTTTGATGCCGAGGTCTCTGAGCACGATGCCGATGCTCTTACGCCCTAGCTCCTTTTCGCAGTTGTCGTTGTTTCACTTTTCTCTTCTTTCGTTTTTTTTTTTTTTTTTTTGTAAATATATACCTGTGCACAGTTGATGTGCAACTTGTATGTAACACTTGATCATTAATAAAACTGCCTTATACTTTGCTGTGTCAATTTGCTTGTTTTTGGGTATTCTTCTCCCTTGTTTCCTTCTTCTTCTTTCCTTTTTTTTTTTAACGATCGGCCTGGAGAGTTTGTCTCTCCATCGTGGGAGGGACAGGACAACCTCTGGTTCATCCCTTCCATTTTGTCTCCACATGAGGTAGATTGTTCGGGTAGTTTGGGACTAGACCCGCTCCCCCCATTGATATTGATTATTTAATTCTTGACTGAAAAATAAACAGACTGTCATAACTTTATCCTTAGCTTTATAGGAGTTAGATTTCGCAAACCTAGGCCCTTTGGCCTATCATGCGATGTGCTTGTCGCTTTTTATCATGTTGTTGGCGTCTGCGTTCTTTGGCGCAATATTCAGGCGGTTGAAGGACCCAGCCCGTACTTCATTAGGGAAAGGTTAGGATGTCTCAAGCCAACCTGCCCCTTTAACCCTTGAGAATGTAATTCTTTGGGCGGCTGTGGGGCCGATTCGTTTTTTATTGCAATGGAAGTCGGGTAAAGTAATCGGTCAGCTGAAAGGTTGGGCCCACTCTCCTTCGTAGAAGGGTTCGAGTGGCCTCTGTCGCAATTCACCCTTGCTACCCCACATTCAGGCATTTTATCAGGTAGTTTGGGACTAAACCCACTCCCACTCGTTGACATCACGCAATTTGCCATTCAGCTAGGCTACTTGACCTTCGAGGTGGCACACCCAATGTTCATGTTAAACTAAACCTTTTTGCTAGCTTTCCCTGAAGTAGAAAGACATGAAAAGTGGTCAATGATGTAAACTTATTTATCCCAACCAATTTGCATGGATTTAAATACATGAACAGAAATGAGATGTTGGGAAAATCATAGATAATTACTAGAGCAAGGGTGAGTTTCTGAAAACCACCCAGAAACAATAGTAGAATGGCATTTTGCCTCAAACTTAGGGTCAGACGCCCTGGCCTTCAAGCAACAAGAAGGGAGAGCATTCTCTGAGCCATTCCGGTTACTCGCCTCCCCATCCATAGTCTTCTGGCATTCCAAACCTCTTCCTGTGACCCCGTCCATATTTCTGGAATGCTTCCCTTTGTGTTTGGAAATATTATCAATAAGAAAAAATAACATTTTTATCAGTAAAATAAACTTTTACTCAATGAAGTAAATAGGCATAGCCTAAGGACACATGAAATATTCAAAAGATAAAACCAAGTTACATGTTAGGTGTCAACTATTTCAAAACACAAAGGGAAGCATTCCCCTTGAAGTTCATGCATTGATCTCCATTACTACAATTCATAAATTCAATTGAGATTACTACAAAAAAGACATTAAAGCTTCAAAAGAAAATCTATATGCATCCTGTACATATGAATAAATAGAAAAAAGGACATGGCATAGAAGAATACCAGGCAAAATCTCAAATACAGAACTTACAAGTACAAGGGCGTAATTTAAAACAAGATCCATTGCCAAAAATGGAGGCTTTTGCTTTAAAAGTTGAAAAATCCTTACTTATAGTAAGTAAATGAGAGCCGCTTTGGAGCGGTCCATCCGTTTTTATTAGAGAAGCAGCCCTCATATTATGAGTTGCCAATCAAATATCACACTAAATAGAGAATAGATGCACCCACAGCTAATCACAAATCTAGGTCACCAGAGTCCCTCCCTTCCATCTCGATTCGACATGAAACTCACCATCGCTTTCATCGAAGCAACCCTCACCATCGCGATTCAAAGCTCATTTCTTCCATCTCTTTGCTCCGCCGCCCAATATTTGTTCTCGTTCCATTGCCACCTCCCAGTCTAACATCGACAGGTTTCAACCGAAATCCACCTCTCGCAATCACTACCCGCTGCAAGACTTGGAACTCTTCCGTTGAAAAATCATGCGATTCTCTCATGTTTTTTTTTCGTTCCAGAATCAGTCCATCGAGTGTTATGGGATTTCTTATGACTTCTTTCAAATATTGAATTGGCTCTCCAATTTACATTTTCCGTACAAACACATTGAGAGATCTCAAATCCAATGTTTCTTCAAAATTGACTAAAACAGTTGTGCATACAATGGCTCCTTTCTCTCGTTGTTTTGGGCAATGGATTACTCGCTACATTTTTCTTGTTCCTTTTTGTTTACTTTTTCTTCCAAATATTGAACTCCCTCTGTAGCACAACTGCATCTTATATGTTAGCATGGCAATATTCGATCGACACTGTCAATCCAGAGTGAAAGCACTACAATTGCCACTGCCTCCAAGTCTGCTCCACGCAAAGCCTCCTGTGCACAAGACTCCAACTCAGCATCACAACAAGATCTCTAGTTATCCTTGTCAACGGAATCCTATAGAATATCTTTTCTGTAATTCTATTTTCATTTTGTTGTGAATTGTATAAAGAAATATTTTCTGTTGTAACGATCATACGCTGGGTCTAGAAGCACTAACATGCACCATCTGTTTGTTGGTGTGCCCAACTTGTGCAGTGCTCTTTTGTTCTTTAAATATGTCTTTGAATTCAGAATATTTCTCACGACAAATGAATATACAAGTCTTCAATTTTACACAGAGCAACAAGTTTATAAATTCCAAGCGGAACTGTAAGTGACAGAGCATTCGTGTGAGAAGGGAGAAGTGGATGGCAAGGAATCAGGTGAAGTGCGGTCACAGCATCACAAAGTTGTGAAGCCTACGTGGCAACCTATTATTGGAGGGTTGTTATTTGTAGGTTATAAGTCCAACTGGTCCAAGGTTTTCTCTAAGTAAATATACAGTACAAATTAGTCGCTAGTTCAGCAAATTAAAAACCAAAAAATGGTACAGAAATGACACAATCAAATGCCCCAAGCTTGAGGAAATATCACAAGCTCCATTCCCAAAAGGAACACAATAAGCCTTCTCCTTGTAAAAAAGAACTACCAGATGATTTTGCTAGGCTTCTTCTTGTTGCTTTACGTTTCCAACGTTTTCTTATCACCACAGGTAATCCACTTTTGCGCAGAAAACAAAGAAAATAAATTTCTTTACGTTAAAATGCGGAAAAGCTAAGTTGCTAAGCTATATCGAACCACGTGAAACTAAGAAAATTAAGTTTCCCACAGAAGCGTCAGATTCAAATATTTCCGGTTGCAATAATACTTAGAATATATTTTTTAAATAAAGTATTATTAAAATATATTTTTAAAAAAATTATAATTTAAAAAAGTTGAATTGTTTATTTTATATTATATTAAAATTTAAAAAAATATAATGATGAAATAGAGATGAGATGAGATATTTTTTTAAAACAATAAATTGGCACAAAACTTCGTGAAAAGGAACACGCTTTGGTTTCCGATAAACTATGGGAAGAGAAAAATATAAAGGGGAATATCTGGCAGAACAGTAAATTAGCAATCATCTTGAAGACGAACTATTCCAAACAGTAACGAGTGCAACAATCAAATTCGCTCTCAAAATTTTCCCAGGAGCCCAACAGAGGCTTTAACACAGGACGGTCCATTAAACAAAGCCCAAAAGCCGAAAGATAGCCTCTGCTTAGAAAACTTAGTAAATGAAACGAAGATCAAAAGAAAATTCACGTGTCAGCCAAAACCTGCCGCAGTGTTATGACAGATCATACCAAAAAAAAAAAAAGGAGAGTGGAGAGAGTTGAAACCTTCGAATATATTGAAGAGGAATCCATAGACATGGAGACAGAAGAAGAAGAGAGAGAGAGATCTTGCCTGGCTAAAATGGCAATGATATTGTATTGCTCAAGATGCTTTCTTCTTCTCTTCGTTTGTCTCTCCTGAGGGCAGAGAGTGAGCGGGAAAGAGCTAAGGAAGGGCTGGTTCTCTCTCTGTCTCTCTGTTATACCTTTGCAGAATGAAGACTGCGCCTATTTATACACAAACAGTGACTGATCTGTGTTTTTTTGTATAATATTTATTTTTTTGAGAAATAAAATGTTCTCATGCCCACGTGTTCTTTATATAATATATTTATTTAAAAGCTGTATTTAATTTGTGAAAAAAATAATTTTATATTTAAAAAAAAATCAAATAATTTCATAATAGTAAGATAACATATATAGGAAATAATATTTAGATTTGTTAATTTATTTCCTTTTAAACCTAAGATATTCAAATCATGATCCAACCAACATGGAAAATCAAAGCTATATAAATATATATATAGGTGAATTCTTGGGTTCATGTAATTTCGTGTTTGAATCGAAAGACGATAAGGTTAGTGGTGTTTTAAAGAGGAATATGAGATCTCACCTCCCCAAAAACAAAAAACTTGATCCCATCTATCCAAAGACTCCAAACAAATGAGATTCACACGTCTTTGTCTGAATGAGAAATTCTATTTGATGTCCCTACTTAAAGACTGCATGTATAGGTCTTTTATTAAATAAGAAAAAATATCATTTTAAGAGAGATATTTTTATAATTTTAAAATATTTTAAAGATAAAATTATCTAGACTTATATTACAATCTTTAAAATAAAAACTGTACGTAACATTGCTCAATTGCCTCTCAAGAAATAATCAGGAATCTTCAATCATATAAAATGGCAAGTAGGACATGGTACAATAAAAGCCCACCAGGGGACTGTGCATATGTGAGTGCTCCAGTATAGATCACTCACTACCCGCACACCATATAAATTTTGTACATGCTCTTTGAAAAAAATTAAAAATTAAAAAATCAATTATTTTATAATGATATATATTTATTTTGAAATAGTTCGCTCGAGGTCTGTACGCTATGTACTTGTGTTTAGGCATTGCTTCATATTTTGTTACTATTGATCATTTAATTCTTTTCTCATTTCTCTGGTTTTTGGACACGTTTTAATTTTGCGAACAACTTCTCAACTACTTTAATCACTAGCTTTGATATATTATATTTGCAGACCAGCCAAAAATTTATTTATTTTATTATTATTAGCTTCGTGTCCAAGTTGATGAAAGGATATTGGGAGGGGCTTAGTCTTCTTCTAAGTGCCTGCTGGGTATTATCTTGGATTTGGGCCATAGCATATTCCAATAAGTTAATGAATCCAAGGCCTAATCTCATACGAGCCTGATTTGGATGGAGCCAGACCACTAATTGCCCGAGCACTTCGGAATAAAAGAGTTATCTGCGCATTTAAAGATAAGATAAGCTCTAATATTCTTAAGGCTTGAATTTCAAATAATTATGAGACAGTTGTTGAATGTTATCTGAAGAAATCATAAAGCTCTATTTACAGGGTCTAGGTACAATTATTAGATCATCTAAACATTATATGACTCTTCACTGACTTAGGCATTGGAGGCGTTCCATCGAACCCCCAAGCCCTTTTACTCTTTGGTTGCAAGTGATCGTGTATGAGAAGCTGTGAAACACGTCCTTAATAGTTAGCGTAGAAAGACCTGTTAAGCATGAGTGGGTGTACAGTGTAGAAAGCCTAGGGTACAATCCACTCCCACAATCTGTTTCGACGACAATGATTGTCGAGGAGTGGTTTACCCGCATGATGACATGTTGGTAGTTACAATGTTGGTGGCAAACTACACCACGCGGAGGATACTAATCCATAACGGGAGTTCAACATATATCCTATCCTGGGACACCTTCACAAGGATAGGAATAAGCATAGACTAGTTTCATCCAACATTGACTACCTTGAAAGGGTTCACGGGAGAAACAGTGCATCCTATGGGGTCCATCACACTACCAATGTTAGTGAAGACAGATCCCCACCTCACCACCACCATGATGGAGTTCTTAGTAGTGAAGACACAATCGACATATAATGTTACATCAGTCGACCAATGCTAAATGCTTTGAAAGCGATCACTTCTACCTATCAACTAAAAATGAAGTTCCCTACAAAGGTGAGGATTGGGGAAGTACGTGATGAGCAAGTGCTCGCCCGAGAGTGCTATGTCCAGGAGCTCAGGCAGGGGGAAAAAGACGTAAAGGTAGTCGAGTCTCAAGAGGGTGCTATGGTGGTCGTCTTACCGCCACCACCTGAAGTATTCATGGCAGCAGCAGAAACAAAGGATGAAGATGCCTAGAGACAAGGAGAGGTAGACGAGCCCATAGAGCTTGTTAGATTTGACCCAACTCAACCAGAGAATCATGTGAAGATTGGAACCAAAATAGCCAAAGAAGAAAGGAGAAAACTAACACAGCTCCTCCTCAAACATAAAGACATCTTCGCATGGAGTCATAAAGACATGCTAGGAATTGGCGAAGATGTAATAGACCACCAGTTAAACGTCAGCCCAAATGCATGGCCTATCAAGAGAGGAAAAAAAAAAAAACTTTAGTTCTAAGAAGTACAAGGCAATTGCAGAAGTAGTTGATCGGTTGTTAGCAGGTTCATCAGGGAAACTCAATACCCTGAGTGGTTGTCGAATGTGGTGTTGGTAAAATAATCTAATGGGAAGTGGCAAATGTGCATAGACTTCATAGATCTTAACAAGGTCTGTCCAAATGATAGCTTTCCTCTCCCTCGAATAGACTTGATAGTCGACGCCACGACAGGTCATAAAGTGTTAAGTTTTATGGATGCCTACTCAGGGTATAACCAAATCAAGATGGGTCAGTCTGACCAAGATAGAACGGCTTTCATAAATGATCGGGGACTGTATTGCTACAAAGTCATGCCTTTTGGGCTGAAGAATGCGGGGACAACATACGAGAGGCTAGTAAACAAGATGTTCAAACATCAAATAGGCCGAAACATGGAGGTGTACATAGATGACCTCTTGGTAAAAAGCATGGAGTTTAGACAGCACATGGAGGATCTGAGGGAAACATTCGGCGTGTTACACTGATATAAGATGAAGCTTAATCCGACCAAATGTGCATTCAACGTGCAATCGGGCAAATTTCTGGGATTTATGGTGTCAGATAGAGGCATAGAGGCAAATTCTGAAAGCTATGGGCAATCATTGAGATGAAGTCGCACACGAACTTGAACGAGGTCTAAAAGTTGGCGGGGAGGATAGTAGCCCTCAACAGATTCTTATCCCGATCAGTAGACAAGTGCCTCTTTTTTTCAGGTATTGAAGAAGGCCCAGGGCTGGGACTCCAGGTGTGAGGAGGCCTTCACACAGCTGAAAGAATACCTAACTCAGTCGCCAACGCTTAGCCAACCTAAGTAGGGGGAACCTTTGTCATTGTATTTGGCTGCCACCTCAGATGTCGTATCAGCCGCTTTAGTCAGGGATGAAGGGAAAGAGGAAAAACATGTGTACTATGTTAGTAAAGCTTTAAGAGGAGCCAAGAAGAGGTACCCGAAGATAGAATTGATTGCTTTCGCGCTTGTGACATCTATACGGCGATTATGCCTTTATTTTCAAGCCCACTCAATAAGAGTTGTTATCTCATCATTCTTACAAAATGTGCTGCAAAGGCCCAACACCTCAAGGCGATTACGAGCGTGAGTACAACATGGTCGAAGGGCTTGCTAGGTATTGTCATGGGCTTGGGCCATGATATGGTCCAATAAGTTAATGAATCCAAGGCCTAACCCCATATGAGCTTGATCTGGATGGAGCCAGACCACTAACTGCCTGATCACTTCGTGATGAAAGGGTTATCGGCTAATTTGGAGATAAGATAAGCCTTAATATTCCTATGGCTTGAATTTCAAATAACCATGGGACGATTATCGAATGTTATCCGAAGAAGTCACAAAGTTCTATTTATAGGGTCCATGTACGATTATGAGATCATCTGAACATCGAGCTGGAGAAATCATATTACTCTTGGCTGATTTAGGCATTGGAGGCATTCCGTTGAACCCCTAAGCCCCTTTACTCTTTAGTTGCAGGTGATTGTATTCGAAACGTGATTAATTGATCTTCAATTGGAGTAAAGATAAAGTTGTAAGGAAGCCTTGGAATTATATTTAACAAAAGCCGAAACGTGCTACACGCTTATGGAATCATGTGAATAAGGATTTGACTTTAATTTATCACCACAGGTATGTATAACCACGTAATGTTCCCCACAAGCATCAATTTGTTAGTTATATATGATAAGATTAGCATGTCTTTAATTATTTAAATTTGAACACGTGGCTACTTGTGACTCACGATTAAAGTAACAACCAAAAAAAAAAAAAACAGAATTTCTTATGACTTTTACCGCTAACTCTAAAATTACCATACCGAGAAAGATGACATAAAATGTTGGTCTTAGGATTGGTGTAGATAGTGAATTGAGATGAAATGAATTGAGATGATTTGTGAATAATAGTAGAATTGTTTGAGTTAAAATGTTTTATAGGATTTTTGTTTTAAAATTTGAAAAAATTGAAATATTATTTTTTGTGTTTTGTTTAGAAGTTTCAGAAATTTGTAATAATTAAGTAATAACTAGATAAAAGTTGAAGATTTGAAATTAAGAAGTATTTGTGTTTACAGTGTTTGTATATTGAGATAAGATAAAATGATACGAGATTGAATGAGATATAAACATCTCTTTATACAAACCAGGCTTTAATCATAATATTTACCGAATAGATGTTTAAAACTAAATATAAACAAAAATAAATATAGAAACATCCCTAAATTTATAAACATAACAAAATAATAAGGCCCGGTTTGGATACGTACACAAAATCATCTCATCTCATCTAACTATTATAATTTTTTTAAATTCTCACACAAAAATATAATAAAAAATTTAATTTTTTCAAATCTCAAAATAAAATTATATTAAAAAATTACATTTTAATAATATTTTATTCAACTTTTAACAAAACATCTCGTCTGAACTGCGTAACTAAACGAAGCCTTAAAAAGATCCTAATCTAACAAGGGAAATAATATGTATAATTTTAGAATTTACAAATTTCGTACACTTCCTTTTAAAAAATATGAACAAATTTATGACTCACATTATAATTTTTTAAAAAAAAAATATAAATTTACACACCTTAAAAATAATATTCGAAGGTTACTCGTCTAACAAAACTTATCATTCATCAGTCATTTCTGAGTCGTTACAATTTTACAAAGAAATAGTCGACTTATATATCGGAGTAGATATGCGCGGCTAAACGTATATGCTCAAAGCTGGGATAGATAGATTTATCATGATCATGAAAGACGTCATTTTCTCCCTTCTGTCTGATTCTTTTATAAGTTTTTATCATGTAATTCTGTCCAGATCTTCAAAGATCAAGGTTTTTTGTCACATCGTCGGAAAGAAAATCAATAACCACCATTCGTTTTGGGTTGGAGAATAGAATCATGATGACAGCAGCAGCGCCAGTAGTCGTGCATGTTCATTTTGTGGAATGCTTTGGCTTTGTAGTTTTCTTCCACAAAAGCTATAACAATCCAGATAATTAGCCACCTTCTTCTAATGTTGGAAATATTGGGAGAGAAAGATAATAGTGAATGATAAATTGAGATGAAATGAATTAAAAAAAATTAAATTATTTATTATATTTTTATATAAAAATTTAAAAAAATTATAATAATAAAATAAAATGAGATATTTTTTATATGCAAACAGTATATAACGTGACAAACAAAAAGGCATAAACTGGAAGGTACAGTAGCTTAAATTATTGTTAAAAGAAGAAAAGTAGCTAATTAGTTGTCAGAAACAGATCTTTCTCTGCAAGTATTCCCATGCAGAATCTGAGAAAGAGATTTGAGTTAATTGGCGGACCAAAAGCAAGCTATAGCTAGCAAATGTCTTTTTCTTTCTTATCATGTTCATAGCAAAAATGGAGAAAGCATGAGATTGTCACCAACGTAGAGAACATTGTACCAATTATCATTGAATTCGATGACTCGATGAACAAAGATGAGGGTGCTGGGGGCCAGGGGGGCGGGTTCCCAAAAAAAGAATAATGGCCCAAAGTAATAAAAATATCATTAAATCATGGACCATGGAACATTATATATACAGTAAAATAACATAAAAAAGAATGGTGGACACGAATGTGAAAGTGCTTTCTTTCACTTTTCCATTGCTCGTCACATAATATATACATATATATATTTATATATTGATTTATCGGACACGTGGTAGATAATAGATAGACCCCTTTCTTTTGTATAGCTTAATTAATATTTTTTTATAAGAAAAATTCTCTTATCAATTACTATTTATATCTTATAAAAAATTATAAATATAAAATATGAGAAGAAATAATGATTGATTTATAATAAGTCACTTTCAATAATTTTTATTTTCAGGCCTTTTCTATAATGTTTACTGTTTAAGGACAAATTATTTGCCAGTACTGATCGCTAGACCTCACTGGCCCACAACAGGCTGGAGCCTGGGGCCACGTGGTATCCATGTTTTAAACGTGGTAGTTGAAGTACATAATAATCTTGTTCAGTGACGCATATATAACACGTAATTGACAAAAATAAAAGAGCAGTATAACTTCATATGTTTAAGAAGATTATATATTTGATTACTTTTCTAAAAGGAACTCGCGAATCCAATGCCATGTTCGGTTCGTACGTGCAACGATCGAGATGCTTAGTATTTGAGTTGATATTTAAAAAATAGTATTTTGTAATCTCATTAAAATATGTTTAAATGTAAATAGATCGAATATGTGTTTAAATATATAAAATACGTTGAGATGAATTTTAATTTTTTATAAAAATTAATAATATAAAATAAATTGAGATGATTTCATATTTCAAACATATCTTAAGAGCTTTAAATAAATTTATTTGCATGGATATGCACGAAATAGGATAAACTCACAAGAGAAAAATGCTTTTATTTTAATGAAATTTTATGAGAATAAACTCACAAATTATTTTAAAGAATTTTTATGTTATATTATAAAGTTATTTTTATTACAAAGTCAATTTTATGTATTACAAGAAGTCATATCAAACGTTTGTAAGTTTATTTTTATAAAATGTCTTTATAGCTGTAAACACTTCTCGAACAAAAATAATTCAAATAAAACCATGAATAAGTTATGATGATACTAAAAAATAAATCTGAACTTCATAAATTATTTTTAAAAATTTATAAAAATATCATTACCAAGCTGTAGAACTGTAGTCTGTCCCACCTCTACGTAAGGCGATGTTTCATCCATGTTTTAAAGCTTTAAACGTGGTAATTAAAAATTAGAAAAGCAGTACGTACCATATAAGTTTTAATTAAGAAGATTTATCTAAAAATATATATATATATATATATTCCATGATATCGAAATGTATCTCTTTTCTAAAAGCAAAGGAGCTCAAGACTTCCATGGCATGTGGCGAAAGATGCTGGGGATTTTAAATAGAAAAAAATCATGTTATCGTGTACTGGGCGTGTGAATCTCTCAGTGCCCTCAAGGAAATTGGAACTCTATATATAAAGAAAGGCAACGTGCATGTGGTACTTGCAAAACATGGCCCATGCATAATGACATAGAATTTTACAAATAAATCATACACAGCAAATATAAGTGATTAATTTTTCTTGGAAATTTTACTCTTTGCGAGGCGTCCTCAGGCTTCCGATATCAGGAGCGCAGCAAATGGCATGCAAGTTGCAAAACCGAGGCATCTATATATTTATTTCTTTTTGTTAGAATTAATTGACGGGGATATAAATTGCATTAATGGGATCTATTCGTGAAATCTAACTGCATGAAGAATAAATGCTCAAGTACTTCACTTGTACTTAGAAATTAAGTTAATTGCATCCGAATTCAGGAAAACTATTTCCCTAAGATCTTGTCCAAACATAAGTGATCTTGAGCAGAGAGACACATAAAATAGACATTATGTTATTTATTGTTATCCGAAAATATATTTTAAAAATTATTAAATAAATAATAAATGTAATAGGGTTGAACTTCATTGCACAATTGCTTAAATAACTGTAAACTCGCCTTGCGTTATAAAATAAAGTGTTACAGACACAAATAAATTATACAAAAATAAACTCTCAAATTAAATTGATCATGTAATTTTATAAAATTTGTTATATCTACTTTTTAAGAAAAGTAACTTTACAATCTGATATACAACATCAAAATACCTCAATTTTTAAATTTACTTTTATATAATCTCTTTATGGCTGAAGTATTTATTTAAAAGAAAAAACTATAAACTCGCCAGGTGGCAAGCATTTAAGGATTGCAATTCATGATAATTTTAAAGGGACAGCCCAAAAAGATCTCCGTCTTGATCTCTCCATATATATGATTTACTTTTTTAATTAAGTGGCCACAAGTGATCTTCTAAGATCTCAGTATTCAGATGAATATTTCTTGACTTTCATGAGAAATGGAACTGTTACAAAATTTTCAAGTATCATCGGAAGTATAGGCAGTATTAGATCCAAATGAAACACTTAATTTATGTTGTAATTTCCCTCCATAATGGATAACTCATGTAAAATTCCCTAGTTTCTTAACGTGACATCATATATATGGCCACATAATAACTTATAAAATGCACACTACAAGAAAAACGAATATTTGTGACGAGAATCACTATTTGCGACAAAAATGAATTCATTTTAGTAAGAAATTATTATTCTCCTAGCAAATGATTGGCAACAAATAAGCTAGTGACAGGTTACAATATACAAATTAAATTATATGGGGGATGAAAAATCGAAAAAATATATGAAAGCTATTGGCTCTGTTTATTTTTAAGTTGAAGGACGCCATTTTTAAGAAAAATTAAAGGTCCACGCAACGTGAGATAATCTTCTTATCATACTTATCTTTCGGCTTCGGGCTTACACACAACGTGAGATATTGGGCCAGGATATTTATAACGAGGATGAATGATATTACAAATTTCAACACCCTTTCTACCTTCCTTAATCATCCATTGGCATATTATATCATAAACAGTAGCAATCTATATTATCAAGGACCACAAAGAAAAGACCCTGGCGATTGACTGGTTTTGACTTGCAGGCCTACCACAGCTCACAGAGAAAACAAAGTAAAAGCAGGCCCAATGCATAAGCCCATCAAAAAAGAAAACATACCACCACAGCAAAACCAATTTTTTTTTTGGCTAGCCAAAGTGCCAAACCCGAAAGAATTGGAAAAGAGAGAGAAAAAAAATGCTACTTTGATACTTACATTTGACAGCTCATTTATTTTAATTTATTTTTCTTAATGGTTAAGAAGTAATATCTTTTTTTTATATTTTTAAAAAAATGTTTTAAAATGATAAAAAAATATGAATAAAAAAATTGAAAAAAAATAAAAAAACCCAATTTAGCCGGGGCGGAGCCCAAAAACAAAATGGTGAGCTCCGTTTCCGAGTCCTTGTTTTCTGACCAGTCCGAGTCCTTGTAATACCCGAGGGCGAGGGAGATGATTACAAGGATGGTGCATGTTGTGGTTAACAAACCAACACAAAAGAATTTATTGTAGTATCGAGTCTATGACACAGGTGTTCCACAAATTTTTATATATAGCTCCCATCCGGCCACCATTTCCCTTGGTTCCGATTTCCTCATCCAAATGCTTGGTCAGTTTCCAGATTGAAAGCTTTTTGCATTTGGAAAAGCAACCCAGAAGAGTAAATGCCATGATGATCAGGGACTAAATGTAGATTGAAAGGTAAGACTATGAACCGACAAAACCTCTGGGTTTCCTCAGCTCAACTACAATAACACTAATGTTATCTTTGCTTCCCCGAGCCAGTGCTAGCTTAGCCAATAATGCTGCTGCCTCGGCTTGGCGGCATTCATTCTCAACCTCCTGCATGGAGCTCCTCCTCATTTTTCCATCAAGACATCTCTTCACAATCCGGCATGCAAGTTCATTAGGGATAACGGCCCACAAGCCATCACTGGCTAGTATGAGGAATTCATGTTTATCGGTTCGCTTGGTAATGGTCACTTCTGGTTTGGAAATTACGTACGGTCTAAGGTAATGATCACCTGCATTCAAAATTTAAAAGCTAGTGAGGAAAATGTGGTTATTACATGATAGGGCATTGGGCTTAAGAGAGTACAGAGTTTCGAGACTCGGAGATTGAGAGAATTTAGAGACCGAAAGATCTACTACGTACGCAAATTGCTTAGAAATGTCACGAGGAAAATCTATACAAAGAGCGATGGTGTTTTTCATACTAAATTTAGATATCCTTAGTCATACCTGTCAATATAACATAGTTTAAGTGAATATTGTCTACTTATGCAAATGCAATTACGTATACAAAGCCATTTAAAATTTTGCAACAAAACATGTATAATTAAATATGACAAAACTTAAGATGAAGAGTGACATTATTCTTGTTTGAATTATAAGAACGCAATAAAAATCTCTAAATTGAATTTCTCTCCATAACCAAAATAAATTAACATTCTCACTGGAGTGACCCTTTTTTGCTTTGTAGTTAACGCTCCTCACAGGTCAGGTTATGGAAAAAAAATTGCATCAACTTTGTTAGTATTGATAGCTCACTTATCAACAATCAAGCAAAGATATTCTCCACATTTGTAACTCCATGATTCTAGGAATTAGCCTTTATTCTTGTAACTGTAAATTCATACCATATTGTAATAGTTACCTTAGATAGATTTAGTCTTGTATCTATTTATTCTGACATCTTCTCAATGTAAAAACTAAGTCAATGAAATACAAAGTTTCAATGTAAAAACTATTTGTGGTACTCATTATTTTCTTACCATTGTTGATGATTTCTCTCGCACCACTTGGATTTATCTCATGCGCTATAAATCCGAAGCATACACTCATATCATGCATTTTCTCGCTCTCATTCAAAATCAGTTCAACACTACCATTAAAATCATTTGCACTGACAATGGCCAAGAATTTCTTTCTCATAAATTTCAAAATTATCTTCACGAACATGACGGCATCATTCATGAACGCACTTGTGTTGAAACTCCTCAACAAAATGGTGTTGCGGAACGTAAGCATCGGTACCTTTTGAATGTCGCTCGTAGCCTACGTTTTCAGGCTCACTTACCTTTAAAATTTTGGGGTGAATGTGTCCTCACCGCTGCCTATCTCATCAATCGAACTCCTAGTAGTATTCTTCAAAATAAATCCCCCTTTGAACTTCTTTTTAATACCCCCCCCAAAATATGACCATCTCCGAGTGTTTGGTTGCCTTTGTTATGCCCAAACTCTCCAAGCTTCCAGCGACAAATTTTCTCCTCGTGCCTCTAAATGTATTTTTCTTGGCTATCCTAGCACTCATAAAGCATACAAACTCTACAATCTTGACACTCAAGCTATTTTTTATTCTCGTGATGTCACCTTTCACAAACATCAGTTTTCTTTCCAGGACCTTCCTTCTTCTCCTTCCCCATCACTCTCTATCATTCCTTTCCCTGTTCTTGAACCCATTTCCTCACCTCCTCCCTCTTCTACTCTTCTTCCTGAACCTTCTCCTCCTTCTTCTCCTTCTCCTCCTCCTCCTCCTCCTCGTCCTCGTCGCACTATTACTAGACCCGCATATCTTCAGGACTATCTCTGCTCGACCCTACACACTGAGTCCACTGCATCTTCATCCGCTGCATCGACCTCAGGTACTGCTCATCCTTTATCTGCATTTCTTTCTTATTCTCGTTTCTCACCTTCTCACCTTATTTTTTTAAATGCTCTCACTGTTTCTGTTGATCCTTCCTGTGATTCTGTTGCTATTCGTCATGCCCATGTTTGCTGAACTTCATGCTCTTGAAGCCAATTCTACTTGGACCCTTGAGTTCCTTCCTCCTGGAAAGAAACCCATTGGCTACAAATGGGTGTTCAAAACTAAGCTCAAAGTAGATGGCTCCGTCGAAAGATACAAAGCTCGCTTAGTCGCCAAAGGCTATACTCAAGTAGAAGGCCTGGACTATCATGAGACTTTTGCTCCCGTTGCCAAGATGACTACCATTCGGTGTTTGTTGGTTGTTGCTGCTTCTCGCCAATGGATTATCCATCAACTTGATGTCAACAACGCCTTCTTACATGGCGACCTTGATGAAGAAGTCTACATAACTCCCCCTCCTGGTTATTGTTCAAAAGGGGAGCCTCGTGTCTACCGCCTCCGCAAATCCCTTTATGGCCTCAAACAAGCCTCCTGCAACTGGTTTTTTAAACTAACTACTGTGCTTCTTGATGCAGGTTTTTCTCAATCTCAGGCGGACCATTCTTTATTCACTCTGGTTACTGCTACCAGCATCACTCTTGTTCTTGTGTATGTTGACAATATTCTAGTTGCTGGCAACGATCGATCACAAATTGAGATCTTCAAAAATGTTCTCTCTACACATTTCAAAACTAAAGATCTCGGTCCTCTCAAATATTTTCTTGGTCTGGAAGTTGCCCGATCATCCCAAGGCATCTTCCTCAACCAACGCAAATATGCTCTTGACATCTTATCTGATAGTGGACAACTTGGTGCTCGGACTGCTTCCTTTCGCATGGAACAAAACTTAAAGCTCACCAACCACGACGGCTCTCTTCTTTCAGATCCTTCTCCTTATCGTCGCCTTGTTGGCCATCTCATTTACCTGACTATCAGTCGTCCTGATATTGTATTTGCAGTGAACATTCTCAGTCAATTCATGCACGCTCCTCGTGCTCCTCACAAGCAGGCTGCCACTCGCGTTCTTCGATACATCAAAGGCAATCCCGGACAAGGCATTTTTTTCTCTTCCTCCAACACTCTTCATGTTACTGCCTACACTGATTCCGATTGGGCTAGCTGTCCCACCACTCGTCGCTCCACCACAGGCTACTTTGTTCAGCTTGACACCAGTCCTATTTCCTGGCGCAAAAAAAAACATATCACCGTCACCACTTGCGAACTCACGTGGTTAAAACAGCTCCTCACTGATCTTGGTGTCCCTCACCCAGAACCTATCCGCCTTCATTGTGACAACCAATCTGCTTTACACATTGCTCACAATCCTGTGTTCCATGAGCGTACTAAACATATCGAGATTGATTGTCACATCGTTCGCGATAAAATTCGATCCGGCCTCCTTAATGCTATTCACACTCCCTCCCATGAGCAAGTTGCCGACATATTCACCAAAGCATTGGGCCGAGATCTCTTCCATCACTTTCTACCCAAGTTGGGCATTACGGACCTCCATGCGCCAACTTGAGGGGGCATATTGACAGCTCACTTACCAACAATCAAGCAAAGATCTTCTCCACATTTGTAACTCCATGATTCTAGGAATTAGCCTTTATTCTTGTAACTGTAAATTCATAGCATATTGTAATAGTTACCTTAGATAGATTTAGTCTTGTATCTATTTATTTTGACGTCTTCTCAATGTAAAAACTAAGTCAATGAAATACAAAGTTTCAATTCTTAACAGTTAGGAAGTTTTGCTTCTGGAACATCTTCATTAATGACTGGCAGAAGATGTCATGGAAAATTTCCTAGCCACCAGGAACTGGTGTAAGTTATTCATGTTTCAAGGTTCTTGTTCTTTAGCTATGTAAAATCACCATTTTGTTTCCTACACTGATCAGCTAGATTTCATTCACAAGAATACTATTCTGAAAAAACTAGCACAATTCCAATTAAGAGACAGAAATAAAGACTACTTATAATTACATACCTATTGATCTTGAAGTGGCAAGAACACCAAGAACGCGTTGCCCATTCCAATTTATGACCCTTCCACCAGCAGATTCAATTATGTTCAACTCATCTGGCGTACCAGGCTATATGCACACAAATGACATCACTCGTATGATTTAGGTATATATTGTTGACATTAAACTCAATTATCATGACAGAAAGATAGATCTCCTTGTTACCATAATGCAAGTGAATGGTACGCGAGAGGACCATGTAAATATCATGTTGATCTACAACACGGAAATCTCACCATGAACGTTCAGATAAGGCAAAACTTATAAACAATCCAAAAGATAACGCTGAAGTAATTGAAAGAATGCATGCTACCACCAACACATAAGAGCCAGAGAACTAGACTTGGACCTACGAATTCTATGACCCAGATTTCCCAGAGAGAGAAACATCTCTACATGGTAATTAGCAAACACAATACTAAATATCATAGGGTCTGACACGGTGTTTATCTGACTCTTGATTTAAACAAAAGAAATGATATTTGCAGGTGCACTCATTTTGAAATAAGTGAGTAAATCTAAGACCTAAGTAAAATAATAATTTTTTAATAATGGACCCAACTTTTTCAAATGGAGTGCACGTGACTCATACACCTTGGACTGATATATATAGCATTACTCTTTAAACAAATAAATATTAAGAGCATCTTATACCTAATGCTCGTTTCCTTGGTTCATTCATCCTCCTCAACTTAATTGTGAAGAAATAAAATAAAAAATTGGGCTGCATGTTAACAAACCGCAAAATCAGAGAAATATGGTTGACAGTTCACAAAGTTAAGAGTATTGTCTAGTAGCTACAGTAGATGAGAGTCACAAAAAGACTGGTGGGTCAGGGGCGGTAAATAGTCCCTTGGAATGATTAAGGGATTTAATTAATTGACAAAGTGCATGCATGCCTCCGGCCGCCCCGAAACACGGCTGTTCTAGACAAGGTTGCCCTAAATACAGTTCACATCGATAGAAAATAAGCGCTCCCTAGGGAAAGAAAATTGTGCAGAACTGAAGAAATAGACAACCCTGCAATTTATTATTCTCGAAACCTCAATACATGGCTCTCAAGAGTTAAAGCATTCCATGAAATTTCCTCTGAATGTTCTCCTAAAATTTTGCAGGCAAATTCGCAAATAACATTAGCTTCAAAATTAAGGTCACATTCATCCCCCTATTTGTAGTCTAAATTGCAGCTGGGTGGAAGGATGGGAAAAACTTAGGGTCAATAACTATCATTTTTGTAAGGTCAAAGTATCAATTTCGATTTTTCTGTACCCAATTATAACTGTAATTAAAGTGTGCACCTATCCTATATATACACTTTTTAAAGCCTTCAAAATCTCATTCTTGTTACTTTTGAGAATTTGGGCATTAACCAGATGTCTATGTTTTATGTTACCTTGTTTTTTGTTTTTTGAAAACCATCAGGTTTATTGCTCACGACTGACTTACAACATTTCACTAATAATAGTGGAATGTATACAAGCTGGCTAATCTTCCAGTCCATATAAATCTTCCTAAAGGGATAGAGCATTTCTAGCTCAAATGTGGGCAGTTTTGTTTCCTCCCTCTTGACATGGGAAGCTGACCATGAATGCAAGGTATTAAGTATCTTTTTGGTGTTTGCAATTAGGACTCCTCCTTGGCTTAAATCAGAAGTTTCTTTGTTCAGAATGTTGATGACTTGGAGTGCATCACACTCCATGATAACATCCTGTATTCCCATGTCTTGACAGAATGCAGCTGCTAACATTAGTGCATACGCCTCTGCAATGAAGGGGTCTGCCAGTAGATCTCGGTGGGCTTGGAGAGTGCCATTAACTTGACCCATAGGGTCCCTTCTGACAGAACCAATCCCAACTTTACCTGCCTCTCTATGTTACCTTGTTAAGCTTGAAGTCCAGACATCCCTTAATAGAACTGTTTTGTCTTTTGTTTTGGTTGGTTGTAACTTTCTATGTGGCATGTGCCTTCGGGAAAAAAACGCATTTTGAAACGCATTTGGTTGTAGCTTGACCCACAATGCCTAGTTTGTTTTCACATCTCTCGTTTAATTATTATATTTTTTTAAAATTTTTATATAAAATAAAATAAATAATAGAAAATTTTCAAATTTTAAAATCAAAATAATATTAAAAAGATTAATTCTGATAATATTATTATTATTTTTATTTTAAAGTTTCTGGCGAAAACAAACGAAGCCTTTCGTTACACCAAACAGCTGCAACAGATCAAACAACGTGTCTACCTCAAAGCCCCCAAGCCGCTGCTTCCAATGGCCATTTTTCTTAAATTTTCTGATACAAAACAAAGGAAAGGCAAGAAAATGTACGTACCTTGTGATCCGTAGACAAGGCCAAGGCCAAGGCCACACCACCACTACACATCACCACCCTGCAATCTCCACAGTTTGCCACCACCACCTCCTCCTCCCCCACCACTGCCACAACAGCCGACAATCCCACCGTCCTTCCCAACCCGTTATCCCTCACCTCCTCATCTACCAAAACACGCCTCCATCACTCTCTGCCAATAATCCATCCCTTCATCCTTACCTTGAATATGATCATCTCTCTCCTCAACCAGAATCCCATGCAACCTCTCCTCGCACGCCGTTGCCACTTGGGGCCCTCCATGCCCATCGTAAACACCAAAAAAATTGTACTTTACGGCAGTCTTACTGACTCGGTCTCAAATGTGCTTCCAAGTGTAGAAGTGTCAAGTTGTATCAAGGATAAGTCCAGGATCGTATTCCATAGGGACAAAGGACTATCAAAGCATTTGTGAGATTTTAGTTCAAAAATTATCTTGACTAAAAGAGATGAAAAGTAAAAAAATACAATGTGCAAAAGTTGAATTAAACTTGTAAGAAACAATAAAACAAACACTTGAGATGCAATTTTCGCCCATTTCTGATTTGAAGTTGGATTTACCTCTAATTTCATCTTCTCTCAACCATTTTCTCATTCCAAGAGATTATGATCGGTTAAATAAACAATAAGCACATTTTTTAGCATAATCAAAGTACTTGACAGATTGTATAACAAATGTAAAGTGAAAGAAAGCCATCAAAATCTTGTTACGAGTTCAAGCATCAATCGTGCCTTTATGTCTACGACTGATCAAGTTCAAGTACATAGAACTTTAATCCTTTTCATAGGCAAAATGAAATACAATCTATCAAGTTAATAACTCAAAATTCCATAACCTTGAAGTAAATCCAACCCAAAATAGTCATGGGTTACTTATTGAATCCCAAGCTAAAAATCTAGCCTATCATTTCTAAATTAGTAAATTGCTCTAAAATAATGAATCCTAACATTTGGGATTACTGTATAAATAAATTGCAGAAGAAAAGTAATAATGCTCAACCGTAACAAGTTCTGAAAAGAAAACTAAAATTAATGAGAATACCAATTGTGCTCCGATTACATCCAAACGTGAATCCAGCGAAAGAAATAAAAATAAAACTAATCACTACAATGCAAAATTGAAAGTCTGAAACTAATAAAATAAAGGAAACGAAATACAATTAAGTGCCCAAAGACCCAGACGACTCAACCTGGAATGTCGAAGTGTGTGAGCGTCCAACGTCTCCAGCGGAAAACAAAGGAAAAATCCAGAAGAAAAATAACTGCCGAGAGCCAACGAGACCCAAGTGTCTGAAACGGAAACAACAAAACGCCAAAGAAAAAAACTGCCGAACGAACGAAAAAGTATGAAAACGAAAGAATAATTCTAAACTGTCGACTCCCTTTCCTTTTCTTTCTTTTCTTTTTTTTTTCGCTTCCTCGCTCTGCGTCAACTGCTCCTCAAGGCCACGAATGTGATTGGCGTTCCAGCCCTCTGTCCATGCGTTGCTCGTGCGAGTGAATCTCCTCATCATGTGATCATGTGTGAGCTGCTATGAGGCCAAACGTGAATGGTTGACTGCACCCGTGCGTGAGTCCCTTTCCCTTTTTCTTATTTCTAGTTCAGCCTTCTGCCATTCCTTTCCAAAAATGCCCCTGCAAAAATTAAGATTTAAGTATTCACAATGAGGGGTAAAATTGAGATATTAATTCTGATGTGATTTTACAAGTTGCAGTATAAATCATTTTAAGTGCAAAATATCAGAATTTATCAATGAGTCAAGTACTAAAAATTACTGCATAATTAAGTGCTTAATTCAATTTTTGAATAAACAATTTAATCCCTTTAGCAACTTAATTATGCAATTTTGACACTTTATCACACCCCCTAACTAGCTTATTGCTAGTCTCTAGCAAATAATGCGATAACAAAAGAATGATCCAAGAGTGAGCCACTGAACTCAAAAATCTCTACAAAAAATCAAATCATATTGAGGTTTGGGCATTAGAATGTAATCAAGTCAGGTTATAGCTCAACACAAAGGCTTATAAAATTCTCAAGAGCTCAAACAAGGGAAATGTATTTAAACTACAAATCTTTAAGTGCATCAAATGTGTGAACAAATTGCCATTTGTTGGTTTCAAGATTTCTCACAACAGTTTCAGCCTAGCAACTTTTTTCAAGAAAAACTAAAAGGTCTTTACTCCAATTCAAAACCATTACATTGGCGGCTTTCACGCTATCACACTTTAAAAGACCAATTTTTTTCTTTTTTTCTTTTTCGCACCTCTTGGTTTTCTAGGGAGAATCAGACCTATGAATGTGCGCCTACCCATACTTTCATAAGTCGGCCCTTCCCACTAGACTACCTAAAGGATTTTTCTTTTTCAAACAAATCCCGGTGATTAGGCAACCTTTTCCAATGTACTTGCTCCATTTTTTTTTTTAATCTCTGGCCTGTCCCTTTTCTCATGTATTTTTTTTTTAACTCCATTTTTTTTTTGGAGTTTCTTATTCACTTTTCCTAGGCCATTGAGATATGGTTCATTGTAGTTCTTGCTAGTTGCTTAGATGAAAACCACTGATTGACATCAAACAAACAACAAAAGTATCTGTCTTGTGTCCATTAGGGTCATCAATCAATAGCTTTGAAATACATTGCCTAAGTTTGAACTGCTAAGACTATCATAAGGTCCTGTGTTGAACTTAAACCCAAACCAGTGGAAATTGGTGTAGCCCAAGACTGCAACTATCTGATCTTAAGTAGAGAAGTGTGAAATCAGTAACTTGGCAACAAGAACTAAAAATTCAGACCCCACAATTATAAATCTTGAGAGATTAAGTGGTAGAAGAACCTCCTTACCCCCAACTAAAAATGGGCAGTGTCCTCATTGCAAAGCATGAATAAACAAGGAAGGAAAGAGAGTAGGGCCGAAGGAAAATACCTGAGATGGCTGAAAGGATCATGAAAGTGAAGAAGAAACCAGAAAAATAAATAAATAAACAATGCTGAACCTGAAAAGATAGACTGAAGAAAAATGAAGGAAGAAGAAGAAATAAATAAATAAATAAACAAAGGAAAGAACAAAACATAGAAGTGAAATAAACGAAAGCAGAAAAAGAAAAGAAAAGAAATAAATAAATAAAAAAAATTAAAGCAAAACAGAGATGAACTAAGGATCATGAGAGTATGTAGGATCTTCCAAAGGAATGGAAGTATCCTCATGTGAAAGGTTTGCCCAAAAATATTTAAGTCGTTGGCCATTGACTTTGAACGTATTTCCATTTTGAGGATTAGTAATCTCAACAGTTCTATATGAAAACACAGTCTTAACTAAATAAGGACCACTCCACGTCGATCTTAGTTTGCTTGGAAATAGATGGAGGCGGGAATTGTAAAGTAAGACTTGTTCATTGGGCTCAAAACTCTTTCTCTGGATGTGCTGGTCATGTAACACCTTCATGCGCTCCTTTGACAATTTGGAATTGTCATATGCATCTCGCCTAAACTCATCCAATTCTGAAATCTGAAACTTTCTCATAGAACCAGCATGGTCAATAGAAAAATTGAATTGTTTAACAGCCCAATATGCCTTATGTTCAAGCTCAACGGGAAGATGGCATGCTTTTCCATATACCAAGCGATAAGGAGACATGTTAAGAGAGGTTTTAAAGGCTGTCCTATATGCCCAAAGTGCATCAGTTAGCCTTCAAGACCAATCTTTTCTATTGGGGTTGATGGTTTTTTCTAAGATGTGCTTAAGCTCCCTATTAGCTAATTCAACTTGCCCATTTGTTTGAGGGTGATATGGAGTAGAAACCTTATAGTGTATACCATATTTTTTCATGAAAGCAGCAAAAGATTTGTTGCAAAAATGAGTTCCATTATCACTAATGATAGCTCTAGGCATGCCAAATCTAGCAAAAATGTTTTCTCTCAAGAACTTAAGCACAACTTTGTGGTCATTTGTTTTACATGGAATAGCTTCAACCCACTTCGAAACATAATCAACTGCCACTAGGATATACAAATAACTAAAAGAAGATGGAAATGGCCCCATAAAATCAATCCCCCAACAATCAAAAATTTCAATGACCAAAATAGGCTGTAAAGGCATCATGTTCCTCTTAATGACTGTGCCTAATTTTTGACATGACTCACAAGTCTTACAAAAATTATACGCATCCTTAAACATATGAGGCCAATGAAAACCACATTGCAAAATTTTTGTAACGATTTTATGTGCAGAAAAATGTCCCCCACAGGCCTCAGTATGACAAAAGGAAAGAATAGCTTGTATTTCATGATCAGGCACACATTTCCTTATGATTTGGTCAGAACAATATTTGACCAAGTAAAAATCATCATAAAAGAATGACTTTACCTCATGCTTGATTTTTCGTATGTTTTGAGCACTCTAATTGGGTGGAGTTTGTCCTGTCACCAAAAAATTAACTATGTCAGCAAACTAAGGCAAACTTTCAACTAACATTAACTGCTCATCAGGAAAAGAGTCAAGGATAGGGAGAGTGTGCTCATTTTCAGCAAATGTAAGCCAAAACAAGTGGTCGGCAACTACGCTTTCAGCACCCTTTTTATCCTTGATGATAAGGTCAAATTCTTGGAGAAGAAGAATCCATCGGATCAATCGTGGTTTAGCATCCTTCTTTGACAATAGATACTTTAATGCTGCATGATCAGTGAAAATAACCACAGGAGAGCCAAGAATATAAGTTCGAAACTTGTCTAATGCAAAAACTATAGCAAGCAACTCTTTTTCCGTGGTAGAATAATTTCTTTGGGCTTCGTTTAGAGTTATACTTGCATAAGAAATGACATGTGGGAACTTATTTTTACGCTGTCCAAGTATAGCTCCTATGGCTACATCGCTAGCATCACACATTATCTCAAAGGGAATAGACCAAACAGGGGGCTGCATGAAAGGGGCTGTAGTAAGCAAAGTTTTCATCTTATCAAAAGCATTTTGACAATAAGAAGTCCATTAAAAAACAACATCATTCTTAAGTAACTCACACAAGGGCTTAGAGATAGAACTAAAATTTTGAATAAACCTCCTATAGAACCCAGCATGCCAAAGGAAAGATCTGATTTCCTTTACTGTTTTGGGTATAGGAAGCTTGGAGATAAGCTCAATCTTAGCTTTATCAACCTCAATACCTCGGGATGAGACTATGCGACCAAGAACTATGCCTTGTTGAACCATGAAGTGGCACTTTTCCCAATTGAGAAGCAAATGCTTCTCTTCACACCTGGCTAACACAGCTTGTAAGCTAGTCAAACATGCATCAAAAGAACTACCAAACACTGAAAAATCATCCATAAATACTTCCAAACTGTTTTCAATCATGTCGCTGAAAATGCTAAGCATATATCTTTGGAAAGTAGCTGGAGCATTACATAGTCCAAAAGGCATTCTTCTAAATGCAAAAGTGCCAAAAGGGCAGTTAAAAGTTGTTTTCTCTTGATCCTCAGGTGCTATCTCTATTTGGTAGTAACCAGAAAATCCATCAAGAAATCAATAAAAATCATGGCCAGCAACTTTTTCTAACACTTGGTCAAGGAAGGGCAAAGGAAAATTATCTTTCCTAGTGGCGGCATTCAACTTCCTATAATCTATGCACATTTGCCAACCAGTAGAAATCCTAGTAGGAATTAATTCATTTTTCTCATTTTTCACAATAGTAAGCCTAGATTTTTTTGGAACTACATGAATGAGACTTACCCACTTGCTGTCCGCAATAGGGTAGATTATCCCCACATCAAGTAGTTTCAAAACCTCTGTTTTTACTACCTCTTTCATGGTAGGATTTAATCTTCTTTGCATCTCCCTAGAACTTTGGCCTTTTCTTCTAAATAAATCCTATGAGTGCACACAAGAGGATTTATACATTTTATATCCACAATTGTCCATCCAATAGCACCTTTGTACTGCCTCAAGACTCCCATTAGTTTACCTTCTTGATCATGAGTGAGCTGGGCTGAAATCACCAAAGGGAATGTGCTGTCGGGGCCTAAAAATGCATACTTCAGGTTAATGGGCAATGGTTTCAGCTCTAGTGTTGGGATTTCATCTGCTGAAGGCTTCAAACTTGCTGTCAATGGCGGGAGCTCCTCAAATTTAGGCCTCCATTTAGCTTCAAATTTATTTTCTGCATTAAAAACAGGAGAAACATCAATAATGAAATCACAAATATTTTCTAACTCAAACAGCAAGTCAGTGGGCTGGTATGCCAAATAAGCCTCTTCCTCCAGGATGCTTTCCACAAAATTGACCTCTTGTGCATCTTCCAAATCTTGAGATTGCCTGCAAAGGTTGAAAATATTCAGTTCAAGGGTCATGTTCCCAAAACTCAGCTTTAAAACACCACTCCTACAGTTTATCAATGCATTTGAAGTAGCAAGAAAAGGTCTCCCAAGAATCACAGGTGCTTGAAAAGAAGATTTTGGTGTCAAGTGAACATCCAACACAACAAAATCTACGGAGTAAAAAAATTTGTCCACTTGAACTAAAACATCCTCAACAACCCCCCTTGGCATTTTAATTGACCTGTCAGCTAGTTGCAAAATGATTGAAATTGGTTTTAATTCTCCCAAACCAAGCTGTTCATATACATTATAAGGCAGCAAATTCACACTTTAACCAAGATCTAACAAAGCTTGACCAACTTTTGAACTTCCTATAACACAAGCAATTGTAGGTGAACCAGGGTCTTTATATTTTGGTGGGGTATTATTCTGAATTATGGCACTGACCTGCTCAGTAAGAATAGCTTTCTTTTGCACATTTAAGTTTCTTTTGACAGTACACAAATCTTTTAGAAATTTAGCATAGGTAGGAATTTGTTGAATAGCATCCAACAAATGGATGTTAATCCTAACTTGCTTGAATATTTCTAAAATTTCAGATTGGTGTTTATCTTTGTGCAAAGGAGCCAATCTTTGAGGAAAATGAGCAGGTACAGGACATGTAATCTTTTCAGTTTCAGTTTCAGCTTGTTCAACCTCACCCTTTTCAGCCTCATTTTGTACAGGTTTAGAAACCTTACCAGCGTTGTCTGAACCTTGAGCTGGAATGTTCACCACCCTACCATTTCTCAAAGTGGTCACCGCTTTCACTTGCCTTACATTTGAACCCTCACCTCCTTCTTGAAGTGGCTGACTTTGTGGATTAGGTTGGGGTTGTGCAGGAAATTTTTCTTTTTCTTGGAAGCTCCAAGCAGTAGTCATCTTTGTAAGTGTGCTCCGGATGTCATTTATTACTTGAGAATTTTGATTGTTGATTGTTGCTTGACCGTACATAAACTGCTGCAAAGTGCTGGACAGCTGTTGTACCGTCTCCTCAAGTCCCTTCTTTTGCATTGGAGGAGCTTGAATTGTGAGTTGAGAGGGGCCCGGGCCAAGGTTACTGGAGCTACATGCTGGTCACCCCTCCAACTGAAATTTGGGTGGCTCCTCCATCTTGGATTGTAAGAATTAGAGTAAGGACCAGAATATGATTTATGTATCATGTTTACAGCATTAGATTGGTTCAACAATACTTCTTTGAAAGCAGAAATTGTGGGACATTCATTAGTTGAATGCCCATGATCCTCACATATACCACACTTTTCATAAATTCTAGGGACAGCATGCAGTTCATTTACTTTTTTCAATTCCATGGCCTCCATCTTTCTAGATAACAAAATTAACTTAGCACGCAAATTATCATCTTCCTTTAAAACATATTTTCCATGACCAGACTCAACTTGCTTAGACCTATCATACACATTAGTTGTATCCCAAGATTGGACATTTTCAGCCAAGTAATCAAAATATTCAAAGGCTTCTTCGGGCCCTTTGTTGAAAAATTCACAATTGCACATGGTTTCAACAAATTGCCTCATCTTTGGTTGCAAACTCTCATAGAAAAAACTTATGACTCTCCAGTTCTCATATCCATGATGAGGACATGCATTTAATAAGTCTTTAAAACGTTCTTAGCAATGATAAAATGTTTCTACATCTTTTTGACCAAAATTTATAATTTGTCTTTTTAAAGCATTGGTCCTATGCATTGGAAAATTTTTTTTAAAAAAATCAGTTTGCATTTCCTACCAAGTCCCAATAGACCTTGGCCTTAAAGAGTTCAGCCAGGTTTTAGCCTTGTCCTTTAGAGAAAATGGGAACAGTTTTAACCGAATGACTTCTTCAGTGCATGTTCTATCCATAAAAGTTGAGCAAACCTCTTCAAACTCTTTGATGTGCAAATAAGGGTTTTCTGATTCCATACCATGAAAATGTGGAAGTAGTGGAATCATCCTAGGTTTGAAATTAAAATTATTTGCATTCAAATGTTGAATAATGCAAGAGGGTGGGCTTGTCCTAACAGGCTGCAAATATTCTCTAAGTGTCCTGTTAGGATTCACCACTTCCCTATCATTGTTTTCTTCATGATCAACCATGTTGCTATGAATGTCAGATGATGATTCAAATGCTGGATTAAGATAAACAGATGCACCAGGAGATGAAATTGATAATTCAGTCCTAACAAGTCTATGTGTGCTATCTCTAGTCCAAACAGACATGCAAATTCAACAATCAAAATAAAATAAAATCAAACAAGTAAAATGAGAGAAAAAAATATCACCCAAGCTGTGAAGAGGTTCACAGCACTACAAACGTCATCTCGACGATAAGAGAATGCTATGATAAACACCAGTTGACCCTGGCAACGGCGCCAAAAACTTGACTCGGTCTTAAATGTGCTTCCAAGTGTAGAAGTGTCAAGTTGTATCAAAGATAAGTCCATGATCGTATTCCACAGGGACAAAGGACTATCAAAGTATTTGTGAGATTTTAGTTTAAAAATTATCTTGACTAAAAGAGACGAAAAGTAAAAAATGCAATGTGCAAAAGTTGAATTAAACTTGTAAAAATCAATAAAACAAACACTTTAGATGCAATTTTCGTCCATTTCTAATTTGAAGTTGGATTTACCTCTAATTTCATCTTCTCTCAACCATTTTCTCATTCCAAGAGATTATGATCTGTTAAATAAATAATAAACACACTTTTTAGCATAATCAACGTACTTGACAGATTGTATAACAAATGTAAAGTGAAAGAAAGCCATCAAAATCTTGTTACAAGTTCAAGCATCAATCGTGCCTTTATGTCTACGACTGATCAAGTTCAAGTACATAGAACTTTAATCCTTTCCATAAGTAAAATGAAATACAATTTATCAAGTTAATCACTCAAAATTCTATAACCTTGAAGTAAATCCAAGCCAAAATAGTCATGAGTTACTTATTGAATCCCAAGAGAAAAATCTAGCCTATCATTTCTAAATTAGTAAATTATTCTAAAATGATGAACCCTAACATTTAAGATTACTATATAAATAAATTACAGAAGAAAAGTAATAATGCTCAACCGTAACAAGTTCTGAAAAGAAAACTAAAATTAATGAGAATACCAATTCTGCTCCGATTACATCCAAACGTGAATCCAGCAGAAGAAATAAAAATAGAACTAAAAACTAATCGTTGCAATGCAAAATTGAAAGTCTGAAACTACTAAAATAAAGGAAACGGAATACAATTAAGTGCCCAAAGACCCAGACGACGCAACCTGGAATGTCGAAGTGTGCGAGCGTCCAACGTCTCCAGCGAAAAACAAAGGAAAAACCCAGAAGAAAAATAACTGCCGAGAGCCAACGAGACCCAAGTGTCTGAAACGGAAACAATAAAACGCCAAAGAAAAAAACTGCCGAACAAACGAAAAAGTATGAAAATGAAAGAATAATTCTAAACTATCGGCCCCCTTTCCTTTTTTTTTTTTTTTTCCTGCTTCCCCGCTCTGCGTCAACTGCTCCTCGAGGCCATGAACGTGATTGGCGTTCCAGCCCTCTGTCCGTGCGTTGCTCGTGCGAGTGAATCTCCTCATCATGCGATCGTGCGTGAGCTGCTAAGAGGCCAAACGTGAATGGTTGACTGCGCCCGTGCGTGAGTCTCTTTTCCTTTTCTTATTTCCAGTTCAGCCTTCTGCCATTCCTATTCAAAAATATCCCTGCAAAAATTAAGATTTAAGTATTTACAATGAAGGATAAAATTTAGATATTAATTCTGATATGATTTTATAAATTACATTATAAATTATTTTAAATTTAAAATATCAGAATTTATTAATGAATCAAGTACTAAAAATTACAGAATAATTAAGTGCTTAATTCACTTACTGCATAGTAGTTGTTTCTCTTTCTGTTGCTCGACGTGCATCTTCGTTCGATACGTGTACTTTAGTCGCCGGGCTTCCAGACTCTTCCGACGGGTATTCTTCGTTTTTGTCAAGGTGAGTTGGCTGTGCTCTTCGGAATCTAACGCCATTTTCACAGGGATGTGATCGGGCGTCGGCTTCGGTTTGGGTTTCTTTTTCATTTGCTTGGAAAGCTGCAGCGAATGACGCAGGAGTAGTATATAAAAAAATACATGAAATCCTGGCCGTTGGTTTTACGTGGCCGTTAGATTGGGGACAGATGGGTAGACCACTGACTTGGATTTTTCAAAAACGGAGACGTGGACGGTAGAGATGAAGATATTGGACGCGTGGAGAGACGATGGGGTGGTTAGTGATTCGGTACTGGGAAAAAGAAAGATTTTATGAGTGCTGGTGGTGTCCAACAGGGATGGTGGGTGGCTAGAAATACCAATACGTGGCGTCTCGTGTGTTGGGCGGCGGTTTTTTTTTTTTTTTTTGTTTTTAGCAACACTGCACCTGCTGAAGATTTGTTCTGAATGCGTGTCAAGTACATTTTATTTTTTTATTTTTATTTTTTTAATGTATTATTTGAATCATTATAAATATTTTTTAAAAAATAAAAAAAATTTCAACATTATTAAAAAATATTTTTTTAATTATTAAATAAATAAATAAAATGTTTTGAAACAGACTTTCGGGATACACTTTCGGACCTTCAGCATTTCTGTATTTTTTTTTCCTTTTATGTTTGGTCCTTCCCGCCTCTGATAAAATGAATGTTCCATCCATAAAGTCACATGTCTGTGCTGGAAGACTACAGGTGTCGTGGGGTGCAGGATCGCGTGCCCGACTTGGACCTCGTACCTCATGTCGTGCTGATATTTCGGGTCCAGTTCTCTTTTACCTTTTTATCTTTTAAATAAATATTTATTTTATATTATATGATTTTTGGATTAATTTTTAATTAATATGACATGAATTTACTTTTATCTATTTTATAATTCTCACATTAAATTATTTATATATTTTTTGAATTTTGTTATGTACAAGCAAGTTTGCGTATCAATCTACGTACTAATAGTATTGCTTTCATATTCTAAATTCAAATTAGCACTGTTTTCAAGAAAATCTAATTTTTGACCAATCATATTGAATGGGTACATGTATTAGTGCACAGAATCGCTTACAACTAGAGTTTTTCATATTTTTTATATAATAATAAAATAATTTTAATTTATTTTTTTAAAATTTAAAATTATTTTATTTTATTATATTTTACCATCCTAATGATTATATGTTAATTAGTAATAATATTATAATAAAAAAATCCCGCTGTAACCAAATCATGGTAGGAAATAAAAAAATTTTTTTTTTATTCCTTTTGGCCATGTTACAGTAACTATCAAATTTGACCTATAACACTAACTTACTTAGCAAATTTAAAGACATCTATTTTTACATTTGCATAATCCAATGCAACACATTTTGAGACCCTATTAGCCAAACACCCCAATGGGAGTGCTTTAAATGGTGTGAGCATTGTTAATATCAAAAATCGTAAATACGTGTCGTAATGGAGGAAAAAAATTATTTGCGATTCATAATGGTAATTCAAGTTTTGATACGGTATTCTTTATGTTCATCCATGAAAATAAATAATAAATATAAATAAATAAATATAGCAAAACACAGAGTAGTTTGACGTAATGCCTACGTCTACGAGTTGTTTGGGGGTGAAAATAACTATGATAGGTGGAATTAGGGGTGTGCAACGGTCGGTCCGGACCGAGAAAACCGGATCGGACCGAATTTGGTCCGGTCCGGTCCGGTCCAATTTTTTTTGGATCGAATGAATTCGGTCCGGTCCACGGTCCGGCTGTTTTTCGGACCGGACCGGATTGGACCGGACCGAATATATTCTATATATTTTATATATATATTTTTATATATAATTATACTATATTATAATTAAGTATAGACTATTAATACTATTATATATTTATATAGTTATACTAATGGTTATATTAGTTGTTATATTAGTTTAGTTATATTATATTATAGTGATTTATTATAAGTTATAACTATATTATATATTAATATAAGTTATAATGATTTAGTATAGTTATAAGTATAGACTATAGACTATAGTTATACTTATACAATTATACTTATACTAATATTACTAATTTATAGCTATAGTCTATACTATATTACTAATAGTCTAATACTTTATACTAATACTATTATATAGTTATACTAATAGTTATATTAGTTTAGTTATACTATATTATAGTGATTTAATATAACTATATTATATATTAGTATAAGTTATAATGATTTAGTATAGTTATAACTATTAACTATAGATTATAGTTATATTTATACAATTATACTTATACTAATATTACTAATATATAGCTATAGCCTATACTATATTACGCCCATGAGCATGCCCAGCGCACGCACGCAGGCCGCGTGGCCCTGCGCCCCCACCTTGGCCGCATGGTTATTAATATATTCTAGTTATTATATATATACTATATTTAAAACATATAAATAGTTACTATTATATATTAATGTTATTAATATATTATAGTTACTATATATATACTATATTTAAAACATATAAATAGTTACTACTACATATTAATGTTATATAATATTTATTAACGTTCCAACGTTTCATTCCACGTTGGAACGTTAATACAGATAACGTTCGAACATTTTAATTTATTAACGTTCCAACGTATTTGAAACGTCCGAACGTTATTAAATATAACGTTCGAACGTTAACTGTATATATATCCAAAACCGAACGCCCGAAACTCATTTCTCCGTTTTCTTCCGTTTCGACACCGCCGCCATGAAACTCCGCTACAACCGTCAGTAAAAGGTACGCATCTCTATAGAATCTAAAAGTAGATATTTTATTCATCGATTTGGATCGATTTGTATCAAAACTGAAACCCGTGGTGGCCGGATTTTCAACTCGATTTTTCGGCCACCGCAGGTTACCATTGGCTAAAAGGTCACCGTAGAAATGTTCCTTGAAGTGTATACTTCATTTCTACGGTGATCTTTCGGCATTTAGCCTAGTAGAAATAGGATTTCGAGATTTCGAGAATGTCTTGTAACGTTTGAACGTTACACCAATACGTTCGAAAGTATGCCGTTTCAATTTCCTAACGGTTGGCCTTCCACGTCCGAACGTATATTTTATACGTCCGGACATTACTACATTTACGTTCGATAGTGTAAATGAACGTTCGGACGTAAGTTTTTTTAATTTTTTAAATATTTTTAACAATTTAACGTCCGAACGTATATTTATAACGTTCAAACGTATAGCATTTAAATTTATGATACGTTCTATGTTCGGACGTTTAGTTAAACGTCCGAACGTTATATCTTTACGTTCGAATGTTACTAATATACGTCCGATCGTTTCATTGTAACGTTCGGACGTATATTTTCTATGTTCGAACGTTAATGCAAATCAGTTTAATATTAAGACAAATTTGCATCAATAGTATTCACAATTTTGTTTCATTTTCTATTTTCAGGAGATGGCTCATCATTTGCATTCAAGGAAACGAGGGAGGGAAGGAGCCACTCAAGACACTGCTCGGATCGGGTCTCGTACTGTTATGGTTGAGCGAGAGGCCCTGATCAACGAGTTCGACGAGCTCACCTGGGAGCAGATCAACCTGAGAGATGTCTTCCTCAATAGAGGCTGGGGAAATATCTGCACATTGAGGGGTAAGGCATATCCCTCTATGGTTCAGGAGTTATACATAGAGATGTGCTCTATGCCTCAGCACGCATCCTCTCACATCGTGACTGTACGCGGTGTGACATTTGAGTTTTCAGCTGATGTCATCGCTGACCACCTCGGGATTCGTCGAGGAGTTTAGACATTGACTGAAGAAGATGTAGGCACTTCTACATCATCTACTGGCCCACTTGATGCATCATCAGCCAGAGATGCAGACCAGTCAGAGGCCGAGGGTGCTGAGCCTTCGGCTACGGATGACGACCGAGACGAGGATTTCTACATCCTCACCGGGAGAGACCGCATGCAGCTCGAGAGGCCGAACGCCTTCCACCAAAATCATTTGCTTCCGTTCTTCAGCATGTTGCATCTTATAATTGCAACAAACGTGGATCCTGTGGCACATAAGACCACATTTAGTCGGACTCGGGCACAGTTTTTGATACGGGTGGCACGTGGAGATGCCATAGATTTGCCCCTCCTCATCTTTGACAGGATCCGTTACGAGGCGAGCATCGTCTCCACGGACAACCTCCCATACGGTGTCCTGCTCAGCCGGCTACTACTTGCTCGGGGAGTGCCAACCCAGCCTTTAGAGCTGGCCAAAGATCAGATGAGCCCCATTGACATGACCACTCAACGACGTAGCATTGGACAGGCGAGGGGATGTCAGCCACCCCCTGTAGCGGATCTAGTTCTTCCGACGCAGCCCCAGCCTAGTGTGGGGAGTAGTGGTCAGCAGCCGACCAGTACATCTACGGGAGATGTGCGGCCTGCTTGGGTTGATGCAGTGATCTCGCAGCTGACTGTGCATATCGATCGTTCGATCGATGAACGGTNGACGTAGCATTGGACAGGCGAGGGGACGTCGGCCACCCCCTGTAGCGGATCTAGTTCCTCCGACGCAGCCCCAGCCTAGTGTGGGGAGTAGTGGTCAGCAGCCGACTAGTACTTCTAAGGGAGATGTGCGGCCTGCTTGGGTTGATGCAATGATCTTGCAGTTGACTGCGCATATCGATCGTTCGATCGATGAACGGCTCGCGCCTCTAGAGGTGTCTGTCGCCGAGATGTCACACCGTGTACATATCCTCAACGACAAGGTTGATACCTTGACTGAGGAGGTACGGGCCTCTATGACTTTCCAGGACGGCGATATTATATGAGTGTTGTTTATATTCAGTTATCATATTTTATGTATTTTGTTTTTAATATTTGTAAGGAACAATATTATTTAATATATCTATGGTTTTTTAATTACAATTCTCAATCTTCTTTAATGTTATATTTTTCAACTTCAATACTAAATCACTGCACTTCAAATATACATAAACATAAATATATATTTAAATATGTATATATTTAACATATTTATATATATAAACATAAGTTTATATATATAAACATAAATATTTAAAATATATATAAATATATAATTATATTTTTCAATTTGTGTATATATAAATGTATACAAGTCAATTTTTTAGACTTGTATCTAAATTATACAATATAAAAATCACATAAATTTAAAATTAGAACATATTTAATTTAAATTTATAAGTAACGTTCGGACGTTAATTACTAAGGTTCGAACGTTTGCACCAAAAAATTTCACGTTTGCACGTACGTAGCCAAACGTCCGAACGTATTTGTGACGTTCAAACGTAATTTTCTCATTCGTTGGAACGTAAAAAAAATCTCATCCGTATTTAGTGACGGTTTTCAAAAACCGTCACAGAAAATACTTTTTAGTGACAGTTTAGGGACTGTCACAAATTCCTAACTGTCACTAAAAACCAAATGTGTTGTAGTCTCTTGTGAGCAATGAGACTCATTGACTGCTTTTTAAGTAATACAGAGCTCAATTATGCCAATCAAACTATTTTCTTCTCCATTATATGTGTTCTTTTTGGCTTCCCTTTTGTTCTTCAACAGAATTAATCTGGTAAGGTGTTTTTCATTTTTTAACCTATCTTCTATAAATAGATTGGTTGAGATATCTGGGCAAAAGTCCAGGCACCACTGAATCATGACCATGAATGGTGTACCTTATGCTTATTCAATTTTTTAAGAATAGAAGCTATATAAGCGGTATAACATGACATCTATTATGATGCTGCAGCAGTATATTTGCGTAGCCTACTGATCAATGTCTTGCCTTTGTGATGACAAGTTAGTTTTAGCACAGATAAGCGATGAGGTGGAGAAAGATGGATGAGATTGTGGGCGTGGTCAACATAAGTTTAGGAAAGTGTGACATTAGCATAGACTTCATGGCTGCAGTTGTATGGATTGGTACAATAAGTTGGGCCTCACAAAGACTAAGCAAGGCAATAAAGGCCCATTATGAGGACAAGGTCAAGAAAAGACTGCTTATCATTTCACAATACCATAGAATTTGCTCATGTCAATGGCTTGATGCATCAATTAAAAGATTCAGGTACCACTAATTAGGGGAATTGTCTGAAAATGTTGACTGAGACTGTTTAGATAGGGGTAAGATAGAATATGATTTCACTCCTGAGGAGAGGTAAGGCCATGGCATTCATCAATAAATCTTTGGTTGAGGGCGCTAAAAACCCAGAAGGTAAGTTTGGCAAGGATGTGGTTTCTGGGTTTTTCTCATGAAGAATGTTTTGTAATGCTATAATGAGCAAATGAAGGTTTTATAGCTAATCTAAAGAAATGGGATGAGGCTTTTTGCTCATAAATTAATCTAGTAATGTCTTATTTAAGTTGCACCTGATCGCTATATCAGACCACAATTTGATCAAGATGTCTCTGCTGAAACCCGGCAGTTATAATACTGGCTAGGTTTCAAACCCTCTGTTTATTGATTTTGAAGAATCTGAGCTTCTCAATGGTGTATGCAAGGCATTATGACATGTCAGTAGTTTTGTGTAGTCTGTTGGTATGTGTATTGCCTCTGCCCTGTATCCATATTTAACTTAATCTTCCCTAAAAATATTAGTCTAGGTTCCTCCAATCTTTACCCATATTTAACTTAATCGTCCCTAAAAATATTAGTATGGGTTCCTCCAATCTTTGTACAAACGAAGATCCTCCTCTTCCCCCTGCAATGCTGTTCACTAGTAGATTTGATGGTCCCAAAAGGTTGGATTCAAAATGGTTCCATATATTTTGATACATGATATACTTAAATGAAATCCTGAGGAAATGGGAAATGGTTTCATGATTAAAGCATATATGACATTTTGGATACTGCTATGTTTCTTGGTTGAGCAAATAAAGTATATTTAGTTGTGCGAAGCTTTAAGCAGTGACTTCAAGTGTTTCTACCATTTTTTTTTCTTTTGTTCACTGATGTATTCTCAATGATTAACCATTCTTAAAGGCATGGTAAGGGATGTCTCTCCCCACAATTTTTTTTTTTTTTATTACACACTAGTGCATTTACTTGAATCCAACTCAGGTACAAATTTGCTATATTGCCTTAATAGTTTTCTTCTTAGTGTGTGCTTACAAATATGTCTATTTAGATTTTCATAATTTTCCGTGCACAGATCCTTCATCTCAAGCTCAAAGTAGGGATGCTTTAAACATTACCATTTTATACAGTCTTTTTTATTTTGGGAGAAAAAAGACTGTATAAAATGTAAATTTCTTAAATATTTAACTCGAATTGGTTAATTTTCTCTCCAATTGTAAGCTTATCATGAGCTATTGAGTTGGATGAGCGATTTCCTACCAAGATTAGCAGAAGGGTAATGAGAAGATGTCATTGAGCTATTTCGTGAACAACCAATGGTCCAATGATGGCGTATTGCTTTTGTTTTTTTAAGTTTCACCCAAGATTGAATGTTAGGTCTTCTAGTATTGCAGTGGGGCATTACAAGGTCTTCTAGTATTTAAGTTTCACCCAAGACCGCTTATCATTTCACAATGCCATAGAATTCGCTCATGTCTATGGCTTGATGCATCAATTAAAAGATTCAGGTACTAGTGGTTGGATTCCCTCTTTCTAGAAAGAGAAACTCCTGCTTCTCTTTTAAAAAGTTACTAATTCTTTTTCATCAGTGTTTACACCGGATAGAAGCCTCTCCATTCCTTTTCCAGTGCATGCCTGTGCAAACTGTAAAAACCATCATTTAAGACGGCACTCTCTTGGCATGGTATGAGTGGGGATCAAGATTTTGGTCCCAAAATCCGGTTTTTTTTTTTTCTTTCTTTCACTTTGCGCTATGGTTATGGAGTGTTTGTTGGGGAACCCCACCATCTCCTAATGTATCTATTTTTCCGTTTCTAAATGATATATCTGCTTGCTTAGAAAAATGTTGGCTGAGACTATTTGGATATGGGTAAGATAGATAATTGATTTCACTACTGTCAATTGAGGTCAGCTAACACCATTCTCAATGGTTCCTTTATCCTATCCTTTATCACCAAAATCTTTTTTTTACATACGAACTTTTACAATATACCATACATCAGTTTATCTATTTTTTTCTTTGTCTATTAAATATCATAATTTAATATTTTTTACTCATTTCAAATATTTCCTCTAACTACCAATGATATCCTCATATCTTTTAATATTTACAATATCTACTCATATACAATGTTATATAATTATGTCCTATTTCAGATTAATCCAAATTTATAAACCAAACCAAAATTTAAATTGATTCAAAATATTAAAAAAGATATTATATTATGAGAATATTCTCAAAATATATTACGAGAATATTCATTTTTGATAATTGTGAAATAAAATTCTCAAGATAATTGTGAAAGGATGTTCCCTTTAGAGAGATTGCTGAATGATGTGCTCCGAAGGTCAACTACTCAATCAATGGAAGTAACTACACAGTGGGATATTATCTTACCAATGGTATATATCCTTCGTGGTTGACATTTGTCAAAAACAATTCATCCTCTACATGGAAAAGAAAACATTTTACTACAACTCAAGAGTCGACAAGAAAATATGTAAAAAGGACATTTGGAGTGCCTTATGCCCAATTTGTAATTGTACATGGACTTGCACGGTTTTGTAATCTTCTAAAGGAAATCATCATGGCATGCATAATTTTGCAATCAATGTTCTACATGCAAAAGAGATTAGATACTCTAATAGTCCTAGCCCTAAATGATAGCTGATATTAAAGCATGATAAATCGTGTTTAGTTTGAACCTATCCCCTTTTAACTTGTATTATTCTCTAATTAACCTAATAGAGTAATGCTACTCATCATCCTCTCATCATTCCATGACGTGGCATTAGATTAATAAATAGTATACAATCATCTAATGCCACATCAGGGGATGATGATGAATAGATTTGTTGAACCTAATATTTACTTGTGATTACATAATAATCCAATCGCATTATTATGTAATTATAAGAACAAAGCCTAACTACCACGTATCTTCCTTATTTATATCATTATAGATTTAATATTTGGATTTCATTTTGAGCAATGTTATATAATGCACTCCTCTTCAACTTTTATCATACTTGAAAATATGCTACTTTCCATTACCTATGAATCATCTTTCTTTCTTTTTTAAAAAAAAAAATCAAAATTATACATTAACATAGTGAGATAATGGTATTGTAGATAACATTTTCCTCTCATTTTATAGCATTTAGCTTTTCTAACTTTATAAACATTGATGGGTGCTTTAAGCATTATGCATATATACAGAGACATATATGCATAAATTGCATTTCTATACGCATAGATATGTATATATATTGATATATTTTTTTGCATGCATGAGTTTATATATATATATAGTGCTATATTTTCTAATTGAGTGGAGCTGTGATACGCTATATAATAATTGTTCTATGATACGCTAGTATACTTAGATAGCCCAAAATTAGTCTACACGTGCATTTATATAAGTGCGACTAAATTATATTGATTGGTCCCATAGAATATGCAAAATTCAACAAGCTAGTGGAGACGACCAATGAGAATTGAATATTAACGCCATACCTTGTCCAAGATTAACTACAAACCCATTCAATAGTTTAGCATAAGCAAATTGAATTCAGAAATAAATGACGTAGGATGAAGGAAAGCTAACACTTATTTGTTACATATATAATAATATGAAGAACCTTTGAACTGTCAAGTATGAGAGATTGCCATCCTTGGTTGGGTGACTAGCTTTTTTATGCAGGCAAATCAACAAACTGACATATCATTTAAATTGCATTGGCGATTGTGTATATTGACTTGATTCGCTTGATTGAATTGATGACCAAGACTGATTTGAACTTTCTTCAATGTCCGGTTGTATGTATCTCTCTGATAATGACAAGAAAGGCTTCGGAGGTATTTGTAAACATTCAATGTCTCCTTCAAGCATTTCTATGACTTTTTTCATTGAAGGACGATCATTAGGCTTCATTTGTATACACCATAATGCAACTATGATCATCTTCTTAGTCATTTTCTTTTCCTCCTCTGTGGCATCTTCTATTTCTATGCCATTTTCATTGTGCAATTGGTCATAGACACAAGTAGGGAAGTAGGTTTCACTAGATTGATCTGCAAATGTATTCAAGTTCCTTCGTCTACCTGTCATGTCCATCAATAACATCCCAAAACTATAAACATCGGCTTTGTATGAGATGCCCCCAATATTTTGATAGCACAACTCAGGAGCCATGTATCCTAATGTCCCCCTTACAGCAGTCAAAGAAACAATGCTATCATCTGTTGAAAAAAGTCTTGCCAAGCCAAAGTCTGAGACCTTAGGTGTAAAATTCTCGTCGAGAAGAATGTTGTGAGGCTTGATGTCGAAATGCAAAATTTGCATTTCACAACCTTCGTGTAAATATTTTATGCCACGAGCTACTCCAAGTGCAATGTCATGCATTTTTTCAAAGCTTAGAAGAATACTTCCTTCTTGTGAAAAAATGTGTTTATTGAGAGATCCGTTGGACATGAATTCATACACAAGAGCACGCTTTGATCTTTCAACGCAAAAGCCAATGAGTTGCACTATATTAACATGGTGAATCGTTCCAATGGTTGCAACTTCGCTGATAAATTCTTGGCCATTAGCTTTGGATTTTCCTAACATTTTTACGGCAACAAGTCGGCCACTTCGAAGTGTTCCCTTAAAGACAGTGCCATAACCACCTTCACCCAGTTTATCCTTAAAACCTTTGGTCATCTTCTTTACTTCTGAGTAAGAGTACCTTATTGGCATAAGGTCATTGTGTTTTTGCAAAAATTCTTCAACAGCATTATACATTGATAAATGTCTCCTACGCCACTTATATATCAAGAATGCAAGCACAAATGGAGTCGCCAGTATAACTTTTGCTCCATGGAATAGTCCTATATATATATGGTATGGCATCACCGAAATAGATCATCTATAAGATCAGAAGTAATGAATAGTTGCACAACTATAAAAAATTGATCTTGTAACAAATTAAGCATAGTAACTATTAGTTTTTTCTTTCAAAAACTCATTAATGTTTTCCATTGCATTTATTTCCATTCTTCATATATAGCCTAAAGAATGATGTGCTAAAAATGTAATTAAAAAATAAAAGATAATAATGAAGACCACAGGCAAGGTGCAAGTTCTTACCCAAGTCGATGAGAATGATCATTAGTTGGACTGAAAGTGCTGCATGAATATGAAAGGATAAACTAAGTAATCAAGAGACTTGGGACAAATGTAAGTTCAAGGCGTAATTAGAAAATTGCATAAATAAGTGTCCCAGCCCCAGGGCTATATATGCTGAAGAAGAAATAAAGAAATAACTGAGGTATGTATATAAACCTCTAGATTTAAATGTCTAGGCTAGCTTTAAATTGAGTACTCGAGCTCGATTCTATACCTTCATGTCGACGACGTTATTGAGCTATATATCCTAGTGTGGCTAAGGGTGAATATATAGTTTCCTGATAATCGAATACAAAAGCAAGATCAGATCCATCATTGGGTAGACACTTCGGTTATTATCCTGGATAATCACCATATATATATAGGACACAACCCATCCAATTCTTCTAGCTAGGTCATTAATTCATGTCATGCCTTTCAATCATATATATATCCTTCAAACAACACGATTTTAATTTATAGATAGAAACCTCACCTCTGTCACTAAAATATAAATAAATACTGATCCGATAACGGACTTCATCTCCTGCAATATTGGTGAAGAAAACAAGAACATGATCAGGCGTTTGGAAACTCACAATCAATCAGCTTTCTATTAAAAGTGTCATTAATAGCATTATTAATTTGTTATACAGTTCATGAAAGTCGTGTCAATAAAATAAGCGTCTTCAATTTTTAAGTGCAGGAACTGCTTAATATCACGCTTAACATTAACGCTATATATGAATGATACGGCAAGAGATTCAGTTTATTTTTGTAACTATTTTTAATTAGGGACATGGGTCAGTACAGGATGTTTTTTCATTATTCGCTGCGTCCTCATTTTGTATAGTTTTTTTTTTTCTTTCCTTGTCGTATATATATGTGTTACACGCCGATCTCATAGAGGAAAGCACCAAGCCACGGAAGTATGAGTTACGAAAAGAGGAGTTAGAAGTTGTCGGCAGCTAGGGTTATTCCCCAGAAGCTATCATCCTTGGTTATGAAGTGGGCTTCCATGGGCCGAAGTATGAGCACGGGCTGAAAGTGTTAGAAGAGAACCAAAGGCCCAACCCATGAATTGCTTATTGCATTTTATTTCTTTTTTTAAGTCTTTCTTCAAGTCTGTAACCGAATCATCAAAGGGTAGTATTGTCTTTCCATTTTACTAGTATATCTAGAGTAGCAACGGCCTAAGAAAAGCATCCAGAATCTGTTATACAATTAGTTAGTCTGTTTTTCATCTACTGAGGAGCTCCCCTCGAAGAGAGCACTATCTTTTTCTACTGAATATCTATTACAGTTTCATCAGATTTGTTTCATTCCATCATTTCTCTACTTTGATCTATTATACAGTATGATTCACTCACTTCATGTACCTTCAAAAATTATAAAAGAATGATAAACTGAAGAAGATAAATAATAAGAAAATAAATTAAAGAGAGTTATATATGGATTCTTACCGATGTCTATCTGTCGTAAAAACTTTTCTCCAATAGCTACGATGACAAAAAGATTAATAAAACTTATTAATAAGCAAAAAGCTGACTTAAAGTATAAATTTTAAGAGTCTATGGAATGATTTAATAAATTGGATAATTAACTAAAAAGAAAATTCTTCAATCTAAGGCAATTAATTTCTTAAGAAAATTCTATCTGTTTTATTGTAGTGTAATTCGATCCTAATATATATCATATATGATTCAAACATCTTTTTGAGAAAGAGATTAATCTCACCATCGTATAAAGTACGTAGTATGGCACGGAATCCTGTTAATTTGACAAAGTACACCTTAATTAGAAATCAACTTATAAACATCAAAGCGATTATATATAATTTATGTGAAACTATATTTTATTTATGTCAGTATCAACTATCACATCCTATTTATAGAGAGAGATAAAAACCTCACCTTTGTAAAGCCAAAATAGTTCTTTAGGGAGTCCTGATTTGACAAAAATGAAAAAAACAAGGAATAACGTTAGCGTTTGGAAACTTCAATCATTTAAGTATTGTTATTATTTATAGCTACTATTACTCTCTGATCTCTCCCTTTTTTACACACAAATGTTAGCTTCGTTGTGTATTTCAACATAAATAATATTGGATTAGAAATCGGAGCAATACGCAATATTCTTTACTCACCAATACATGATGATCCGACGTCGCTGCAAGGAACCACTTTGCCAGTACACATATTTATACAATAAAAATTGGACCATTGAAGCTGAAAACCATAGGCCAATTTGTTGTGGTAGTCTGTACAGGAAAAGTTTCTTTGATCATGATTTGGTAATAGGCCGCCTTGCTCCGATGTCCAAAAAATCTGCTCTACTTGGCACGATTCATCCACAATATCGCTTGCTTTCGTCCAGCCATATATATATGTAACATAAGCAAACCCCAGCTTGGATTGGGTCAAATTAGGAGAGTTTGAAGAAAACACTCCACTCTCAATGCAACTAGATTTGTTCAGATAGATCCCAGGAATATTCATTGGTTTTTCACACATCAAAAAAGCCACTGCACTCGTGTTCAGCCACGTTGACAGAAAATATGAATAATCGGTATCGAATGGAAAGAGACTAAAGTAATTAAGAAAATAACGAGGGATAGAGGAGTAATTATCCTTCTGAATACCCGAGTCCACAACTCGTATTGTTTGGTTACTGTAATCGATTTCCTGTACGTAATATTTTCCGGCAAATAAGTATAGCACAGTTTGATTGTCCTCACATGATAGATTATACCTTGGGTCGCCGCAGTTTGCTGGCTGGTCTCTCAATCGAAACGGAGAACTTATGTGGATATTGCCGCAGGAAGTAGCACAGTGATCACCGACCTTATAAGCGCCGAAAGTTTGATGGACTAGCAGTAGTAGAACAATAAAGGCGGCGAGTCCTGCAGGGAGGGACATGACACCTCTCGTCATTGAGAGAGAGAGAGAGCCAGGAAATTAGGGGATTATGAATTTATGAGAGAGGGTAAAGTATCCACCGCTGTAAACAAGCATGTAATATATAGGTGTACGTATACTTAGGCGTAAGCACATGCGTCACATTAAAATATCTTTTATTTATCATTATTTGCATCCATTAAATTGACACTATATCTGAGAAACCAATAATGGCTATATATAATTAGATAAAGTGCGACTGTTTCAAAGCTTCCATAAATTAAACAGATACAAAATATTTGCTTATAAGAAATGGCAATGATGATCATCTCCTACTTCTTCTTGTTTGTCGTAATTTTCATCTTACCCGCCCACGTTCAAGGCCGAAATCATGAGTGTGCTGATTCATTACGGTGTGGACGCCACGGCCCAGCCGTCCGATTTCCTTTCCGACTTAAAGACCGACACCCAGACCACTGTGTCATTCGTCCAGGGTTTCTTCTATCCTGCACTGATAAAAACCAAACGGTGCTGGACCTACCGGTTTCAGCAAAACTGTTTGTCGAAAACATTGACTACAAATCTCGGAGAATCGAATTGTATAATCCTGATCGTTGCTTTCCAAGAGACATGATTCGGCATCTCATGAATTTATCTTCCTCGCCTTTCCAGTTCACAACAGATTACCCTTTAGATGACTATGCCTTTTTCAATTGTTCCCGTAAAAAAACAGAAGAAGATGAATACACTCGGATCTCTTGTCTTAGTGGGCCTACCCACCAAGTTCATGCCTTGAGGTATGAATATTCCATCATCTACTTTCCCTTACCGCCTTGTTCAAGGATTCCAATTAATTTGGTATCCAATATTGACCCAAATCCAACTATTTACATGGAGTGGTCACCAGATCATGAAGCGAAAGGTATATATCCTATTTTATCTAATTTCCAACTTTGCACTCAATTTATTCACACTTTTATTAATGCCTAGCTTACAAAGGCTCTTCTGCAGACACAGCAGCGGCGAATTAATTTCTGCATTAACGAAATTTTAATTTTGCACCAAAGAAATATGAAATTAAATATATAATATATATATATACACATATATTGAAGGGTTTTATCATGATTAATTTTATTCCTAAAATTTGGAATTAGCTAAATTTAGAAAACAATAATTAATAAAAAACGATGCCGGTTGTGAAATCACCACTTTACTCAATAATAAATAACATTTACTTTCACGAAACTAGTCATGATAAGCATGAAGAGAATTTGATATGTTCTCTCTGTTTTGTAATGATCATAAGCATGATGAGAATCTGATCTGTTAAAACATTTCGCAGGTACATCAAAAAAAACAAAACTAGTCACCGCTGGTAAGTTGTCCCTTTTTCTACATGACATTTCATCATGGGGCAAGATCATGGATATGGGACTTCTTGATCATTCACGATTGTTCAATATGCAGGTGCCGTCCTAGGTTCATTTCTTGTACTACTGGTGGTCTTTGCTCTCCAACGTCTCTATATTAATGATATGGTAGAAAAAGAATATCGGGCAAAGATTGAAAAGTTCTTGGAGGATTATAGAAATTTCAAGCCAACGAGATACTCGTATGCTGATATTAAAAAGATTACAAATCAATTTGCTGAGAAGTTGGGCCAAGGAGCATACGGTACAGTATTCAAAGGAAAACTTTCCAATCAAATTCATGTTGCCGTGAAGATCCTGAACAACAGTTCCAAGGAAAATGGTGAAGAATTCATAAATGAAGTGGGAATTATGGGTAGAATTCACCATGTTAATGTGGTTCGCCTTGTTGGCTTTTGTGCTGATGGATTTAGGCGAGCACTAGTTTATGAGTTTTTATCAAATTACTCCCTAGAGAAGTTCATATTTTCAGCGAATGTCAAGGACCGCTTTCTTGGATGGAACAAGTTGCAAGATATTGCTATCGGAGTTGCGAAAGGAATTGAATATCTTCACCAAGGATGCGACCACCAAATCCTCCATTTTGACATCAAACCCCACAATGTTTTGCTTGATGATAACTTTAATCCAAAAATTTCTGATTTTGGTCTTGCAAAATTGTGTTCCAAGGATCAAAGTGTAGTATCTATGACTACAGGCAGGGGGACCATGGGGTACATTGCACCCGAAGTGTTCTCTAGGAACTTTGGGAATGTGTCTTTTAAAGCAGATGTTTATAGTTTTGGAATGTTGTTACTTGAAATTGTTGGAGGGAAGAGAAATGTTGATGTCACAGTGGAAAGCACTAGCAAGGTCTACTTTCCAGAATGGATTTATAATCTTTTAGACCAAAAAGAAGAGCTAAGAGTCTTTATCGAAGATGATGGAGATACTAAAATTGTAGAGAAACTTGCAATTGTGGGACTCTGGTGCATACAATGGCATCCAATGGATCGCCCTTCCATGAAACTTGTAGTTCAAATGTTGGAAGGAGAAGGAGATAAATTAGTCATGCCTCCTAATCCTTTTGCCTCCTCAAGCCCTACAAGAATCCAAGCACGGAAGCCTACCACGCGTTTAGGTCAAGAGTTGGAGATTATTCGAGAATTAGATTAAGTATAATTGTTTAGAGTTTGTTTTGAAATCTTGTTGTAGTACTTGACCATTATTACTTTTGATTATGGGATCGTAAAGGGATATTTCAAGGTTGTTTCTTTTATATGAACATGATATGATCATATTTGTTTTAAATAAAATCTAGTAGTTTGGAAGGGGCTAATTAGTATTGACTAGGACCCTCGTGGTAGCTAGACACATTGCCCTGTCAGGATTCCCATTTTGTAAGGTATGGTGCGTTGCAACACATATTAGTCATTAAAGGCAATGACTCAATGCTCGCAATTAGTTGTTTGTTAATTATATACTAAGTTATGAATTCACCTTATGCTATTGGTATTAACCATCTAGGATTCATTTGATTTCCTAATGAGAATAGATTTTAAATTATGACTCACATCTAGGGGTGTAACCGGTCCAACTCGATCTAATTTTATACATTTTCTTAGAATCGAACTGGTGTAATACCAATTTTTAAAAATTTAAGAACCAATACCAAACTGATTCATCATTGAGACCAAAACTTTCGATTCTTCCAGTTTCAGTCTGGTCTAGTCTGGTTTTTTTGATTTTACGTATTATCTATGTTAGTAATAATATGATCTTTATATATACTAAACTGTTAGTCTATTTATATAATAGTATAAGTACATTATTTTATAATAATTAATGCATACTAGTATAATATTGAATTTAACTATAACGTATATAAGTTATAGATTTTTTATATGAGTATATATAATCAAATGTATAAAAATATATTTACAAAAGGAATATATATTATATTTATTTTGCCAAAGGGTGCTGCTACACCATCGAGATTTTCCACCGAGATGGCCAAATTCTTTTGTTTTCAAACATTTTTTTTTAAACTCCTTAAACATTTAAAAAAAAAATCACAAACTCGTTAAAAAATACTTCCTTAATCACTAAGTAAAAAAAAATAAAAGCCAACCAGTGGAGAATCTCAGTGGGAATATCATTTCCCTTTGCCAAAATATATTTATACTTGATATATATCAAAAGTAAATTTATATTAATAACTTAATATTAATATTCATGTTTAAAATAAAAATTTTATTAATTTTATGTTATAAGATTAATAGACATAAATAATAAGATTAAAATTTTAGTTTATATTAATTAGCAATTTACATCTATAATATAATATAAAAACTTACATATGACATAAAGAATTATATAACAAATATTTTATATATAATATAAATTATATTATATATAAAATATTCAACTGATTTTTTGTTTTTAAAAATTGAAACGACTAATTGGTGAGTTCGGTCTAGTTCGATTAGTACGACCGGTATTTCAATTTATTTTAACGCCCCACTCAAATTTGATTCAAAGGAGCGCCTACGACTACCCCGTCTATACCCCTCCTATCTGATTCTCAACAAATAAGATATGAAAAAATCTATCCAACTTCTTACTATTCACACAATCTCCACACACCATATTTTTTTTAATTTTTATTATTTTTTTCTTTTATCAAATATTTAATATATGAATAATGAATAGAAGAATTGAATTAGTTTAAAAAGAATAAACTCAAAAAAAAATTTTAAAAAAATAATAAAAAATTTAAAAATTTAAAAAAATATAATATGTGAAGGTTAGGAGGTTGTGTAGCATTACTCATAAGTTATTATTATGTATGCCAATTGCCACGTACTTCATGAGTAAGCCTAGTTCAATACATAGGTACGACAAGAATCTCAAGCTAATTTTCACTGAATGTAAGTCATTACAAGTAACTAGCTCGTTTCCAATTAATTGTTTAATTTTTTGAACTACTCGCTTCCTTCAAGGAATTAATCAAAAGTTAATGAATTGGTTGAATGGATGAATCAAAAGCTGCGGCCTAATTGTAAACCCTGCCGACACAAGTAGAAAAAGTCTTCCGGAGTCCTTCTACTCATCTGCCGTTGCATCGCACACTCTCACACTCAAACTTTCTTATTTTTAGTTTGAGCATTACTATGCATTAATCTACACACCACACACTAAATTATTTTTTATTTTTTTTTTATTTTTTTTTAATTTTTTTTTATTCTAGTCTTCTTGAAACATTTATATTTTTTTATTCATCATCCATATAATACACATTTAATAAGAAAAATAAATAAAAAAAATAAAAAAAATTATAGTGTGTGGTGTGTAGGCTGATGCAAAGATTAATACTTTTACTTTTTCCTAATTCAGTCCTGACTCCTATCCTGCGATTTCTCTATTTTTTCATTTTTCATCTGTCGCGTCAACGTCTCTCTCTCTCCTCAAGCTTTCCACTCTCCACATTTCCTTCCTCAAAACTCTCTCTCCTCTCAAAATACAGGCCCAGCCAGCCCCCTCTCTCTCTCTCACTAACGATTAAGGCTGTGTTTGGACAACGAGAAGTGTTGAGAAGTGTTGTGAATAGTTGTGAGTAGAGATTGAGTGAGTTTGTGGGTCCCATTGAAAGTGTTTTGAGTTGTTTGGATGTATGAAGTATGTTGAGTTGTTGATTTTTGAATAGGTAGTAAAAAAAGGTGTGGGTCCCATAAATATTATAGTGATTTTATAATAGTGATAAATATTATAGTAATTTTATTATTGTAATTTTATTTTAATTTATATTAAAATATTATAGTGATTTTATTTTTAATTTATATATAATAGTGATAAATATTATAGTGTATTTTTTATATATATAATAGTGATAAAAATTATAGTGATTTTGTTTATTTTTATATTATAATAGTAATAAATATTATAGTTTTTTTTTCTTTTTTTTTTTCTCTCCCTCTCCCTCCTCTGGCCCGATCCTCTCCAAACGCCCGAATCGGATCTCAGCCCAGCCCGGGCACCGCCCAACCTCACCGCCACCACCGGCGACTCCCCCAGCCACCACCGATGTTCCCCACGCGCGGCTCTCTCTCTCCCCTGCGCAACCCAACCGAAATGGGTTTCGGTTGTTTCTCTCCATTTGCGCCGCCGTACGCGGTCACCCAGCCTCACCACCACTACCGGCGACTCCCCCTCACGCCGGCGACCAAGCCAGCCACTATTGATTTCCCCCACGCGCAGCTCTCTCTCTCCAAACAACCGAAACCCAACGGAAATGGGTTTCGGTTGTTTCTCTCCACTTACGCCACTGTACGCGGCCACCCAGGCCACCGCACCTCCACCATCTCACACCGGCGACCACCTCTCGCAGACCCAGCCACCACGAACCTCCCTCTCCCTCGCCGTCGCACACTGGCATTCACACGCAACTGAGGCTCGAAAATGGTGCGAAGAGAGAGACGTTAGGCTGCGTGAAAAGAGAGGGAGGGAGTCTGAAGTAGGTTGGCTAAAGTTGTTTGGATGCTGAGGAACTCTGGTCCGTACGGAAAGTGTTGAGAATACTTGGGATACTTTGAGTACCCAAACACAGCCTAAAAGTGACATTGCCAGTAGATCCGAAGACAAGAGCCACCAGCACATAAAGAGAAAAGCAAAAGCCAAGGACGGGGAGGTAGAGATAGACAGTAGGGGAGGTAGGGGCTCGGAGGTGGGGCTTCAGCAGTTGAGGCCTGAAGAGTGCCATTGGTGACAATTTCTTTGCTTTCTTCAGTGAAGGGGTCGTAACTCGTGATAACGGATGTTCGTATCACGTTAAATAATGTATATTATATAATATGGGTCCATTCAAATATAACCGTTAAGTTTAACGAGTTATATTTTTAAATTTTAATAGGATTCATCAAGATTCAAAATAACATGTTGGCATAACATAATTCATTTTGACTTATTATGAATTAATTAAAAATATATCGACACGACACGACTTGTTTTGACCTGTTTCAATCCGTTCATATAAATGGATTGAATTGATTCAAATAATATTTTTGATTTGATTAATATAATTACAGATAAAATTTAAATCACAATATCTCTTAAAAATATAAAACTAACTATATAAGTATAAAATTACAATCTAAATAAATTAAAACACCAAAATTATAATTCAGAGAAAGTATGGGAGACGGCTGTGACTAGTAAAAACTAACTCAACTGAAAATTAAGAGAGAGTTAGAAAATACGAAATAGGATTAACATATTTTTGTTTTTAAATTAAAAAGAATACAACGTACTTATATTTATTTATTTATTATTATTTAATTTATTATTTTTATTTTTCTTAAATTAATTAAATTTTTCTATTTATTATCCGTACACTATAAATTTAATAAGAGAAAAAAATATTATGTATATATGGTATGAAAATAATAAATAGAATTTTTTCATTTTTTTTTTCTTTTTAATTTACAACTCTTTTAGAATTTATTTTATAATCAATGTCATTTTATTAAAAAAATTAATATTATAAAACTATTCGTAATTAAATTTGAAAGATAATCCATACGGAATATTATATCATTCATTGAGTATAACTCCAACCACACGTAGCAAGAGTCAAATCATGTGTCATCTCTAAAGACATAAATATGAGTCAAATCAAGTGAAACACTTCGTACTAGCCGGTTAGCAAGTTGAAAGGTTCAGGCAATGCAACCATGTATCCCGTGTTTGATAGGTCGATTATGGAGTAACGATATCCACCTAATATATTTTATAATATATGTTATAATATAATGATATTTTAATAAAATAATGTTACTTTTATAAATTAATTTATAAATTTTTTAAAAAAAATACTATTGTATAAAATGTCATAAAAGGTGATGTACGTTTATTATTTTTCTTAATAATATAGTCCAGATCCTTAAGGAGTATGTTCCCTCCAGATCCTTAAGGAGTATGTTCCCTTACGCTAAACTTGCAGAAACTCTGACTGCCCTCAAAGCAATCCTCTTCTGCAAACAACTAGGAATTTCCAATCTGATACTCAAAGGGGATGCTCTCAATGTAGTCGACGACCTCAACACCGAGAGAGTGGACTGGAGCACAGCAGGATTGATCACCCAAGACATTAAATCTGAACTTATGTGTATGCCTTCTTGGTCTGTTCAGTATGTTTCTAGGAATTCCAACTGTATTGCTCATTGCCTAGCTAAGGATGCATTAAAACTCTATGAGGAGAGCATTATTTTGGAGGGAGTCCCTCCTTGTATCCAACACTTGTTATCTTAATGATGATCATTTGATCCCTAAAAAAAAAAAAAGCTTACAATTTCAATTGGATTTTCCAAGTTTTCAGTGCGCGTTATTCAATTACAACTTCATTGTGCGGTAGGTTTTCATGAAATTGTAATTCGTTATATATATCATTCGGTAAGTTTTTCTATAGGCTATAGCGCTTGATCTTTTCTATTGAAGAAGATTTTGGAATAAATAAACTTGGCGAACGACGTTAGAGCGGCCTCAGCCTAGCTAGTATTTAATTAACCATATAAAAGAAATTTACTAAACCTTAATGTTGGTCAAAATTTTTAGATAAATATATGTGAAATAGTACATATTATTATATAAGGTGGGATTTGGATGATGAGATGAGATGGTTTTAGATGAAAGTTGAATAAAATATTATTATAATATTATTTTTTAATATTATTATCGTTCTGGTAATTGAAAAAGTTAAATTATTTATTATATTTTGTGTGAAAATTTAAAAAAAGTGTAATAATTAGATGAAATGAAATGAGATGGTCTTGATATCCAACTTGTGAATAAGTTCAAACTCACTAAAAAAAATAAACTGATCATAAACATAACATTATATAATTTTATGATAAAAAATTCTAACTCGACTTGTGTTTGAATAAAATGAAACAAATAAAATTTGATCGTCCACCACTAGCTGAAGGCCGGCTAACCGCGTACGTTAGAAATTCAATTTGTTTATACAACCTTATAAATTCGTAACATTTTCCAAGTAACTTCTAGATATGGATGGGTCAAAAAAAACATGCTCCATTAGTGGTGCTGGTTTTTCTAGTCGTAGATTTGTAGTCAAGTCATGTTAAACCCTTCAAATAATTGGTTTGCAAGTCAAATTATATTCACTTGCAACGACTGCATTGGGCGGTAGCTCTATCATTAATTGCTTTAAGACTATCTCAGAGGAAAATATGACAATCACGATCAGTGCGATTATTTTATGGCGTTATCTATATATTAGGCCAGCTTTGAAATCGTAAATTTTCCTAAAATGTGAATTGGAAAATATTTTATCTAGCACATGATCTTTCATTAGTCTTCAAAAATTAGAGCATATATAAGAATTTGTTTTAAAATTATTTGTAGATAGGTGTCTTAATTTTTGAAATATTCATATACTTTTTGTAAATGAAAAAACAATATATATATGTTTTTTTATAAAAAAAAGTAAAATAAAAAAGAAGAAGAAGAAGAAAAGAAAGCAGCCAAAGCAGTTCCAATCTTCTTTTTTCATTTTTTCTAGCCCAATATAAATGTCTTACTTTTTGTCAAAGAAAAGCAATTATATTTTTCTTTTAAACAAGAATCAAAGCAGTCTAAATCTTCTTTTTTCACTCCAATATATACACAATACTAAAATCTGACTGGTGTAAATATTGTAAGTGGTAGGCTACATAATCAACGTCCATAGAAGATGCGCTCGACCACTATAAAAGCACCTTGATATTGAAAGAGATAATATTATTGCAGAAATCTGATTGGTAAGAATTGGTAGGCCACATAATCAACGTCCCATATATAAAAGATGGGCCCCTTGACATTGAAAAGATCACAGCGTCATTCCAGCAGACTACTTGCACTAAAGTCTGTTGATATTTTTGTTGATAGATCGATTTAAATTCTAATCAACGTCAGAAAAGATGACCCACATAAAAGACTTATCTCCTAACGAATTTTTTAATTTAGACCCCACATGGATTCATGTCGATTATCATAATTGATAATCATCCACGCATTACATTATATATATTTTTTGCTCACATAAAATACTAGAGGTTAGGTAAGAATGTTGATGTGTAAATTGATACAAAATTTGAACACAAAATATAATTAACATGTAGGGCTTAAAAGAATGAAATTATATGAGCATCATGAAACATTCATCTGCAGTAGTGGCCGAGGAGGATTTCGACAATTGATAAGACATGTAGCCTTCACAAAAATAACTTATTATGCAGAGGAGATTGTATAAAGTAGAAACTCTTTTTCTTTTCTTTTTACTTTTTTGAAGATTTCAAACTCTTGAATGATGTTTCTATAAGGTTATGAATGATGTACAACAAAGAGATTGTTACCCCCGTGGTACTTTTCTTTTAGGGACTGCAAACAACAAGAAATAAATAAATTATTCCTAAACATAAAATGTAACTTGGTAGTAAACTCAAGTTGTATTTGAATAAAATTAGATCATCCACCACTCCTAATATCTAACCATGCACATATGAATTCAAGTTGTTTACGCACCTTTATAAATTCCAACAGTTTTCAAGGGATTTCCTATATATGGATGGGTCATAGAAAACATGCTTAGTACTATTGGTGTTGATTTTTCAAGTCAATGGACATCTTCTTCACGTCTACGGCCTACTCAATTTATCAGTGCACGTCATTTCAAATTTAATGACTTGACTATCAACGTCCTAACTTTTCGTCATTTTAGTTTAGATCGATAATCTCAATCTACATTACAGGCGGAGGTCCTCTCCATCATGGAGCATGGAATATCTTTTTATTTTTTGTCAATGAAAAATAAATAAATTTTTCTTTCAAAGCAATCACAATCTTCTTTTTCTATACAATATATGCGCAATAATGCAGAAATTTGATTGATGTAACTGCAAGTGATAGACATCTTCTTTTTAAAAATCATCTTCTTTCTTCTTTTTCTATTTATCTTACTTTCAAATTATTACTTTCTAATAATCATGTTTTAGAAAACTCATCTCCTTATAGCAATTATTCTGTTTTTTTTTTAAATTGTACTTTCCTGATTGGACAAAGTACTGGAGAGAAGAAGCTAATGCAATTGAAAAATAATAAATATTTGAGATAACAAATATTTTTAATGAAATTTATTTCATTCATATTTTTTTGAAAAAAATTAATCCTAAAAGAATTAGGGTCGGCATCTATCCAATTAATTTTGCTTCAATAAAGAGTAGCAAAGCACATGTTTTGAGGGGTGGGCTTTGAGAGAGAGAGAGAGAGAGAAGCGCATAGGTTTTGACATTTTCGGCATTTTGCACTCTTTTGGAGATGGGCTTTTAATTACTGCTTTGAGACATATTGATATAGGTCTAGGCTAGTGATGGGCCTTCATCAATTCCTATGATACGGCCATGTCCATAACTCAATCTCTCCAACTTATTTAAAATAAAAGCTTAAAAAAATTGTTTGCATATAAAAATTTTGGAAAAGGAAAGAACAAGATTTTAGTTTTTGTTCAACTTCTATAGAATGTGTGCAAAGAGCTCACTAATCTTCTAGAAATTGATAGTTATAAAATGAGTTTTTTTTACAACAAGTATGCATATGTGTGTATGAGTGTATGTGTGTGCTACCCTTTTGTTTTGTTTCAATTTCTGATTTTTCTAGAATATTGAGTTCAAAATGCGGTTTTAAGTTTAAAATAAAGAACTAATGTAGTGCACGTTATACATGATTTAGCCAGACCACTGCTCTATATGTTTAGAAAGTTTCTTTTCTAGATTTTCAGCCTAGAAGAAGGCAAAATTACAGTTTGCATGTGTTTCTCTTATAATCAATAGGTTTTCTTTAAGAAAAAAAATGTAAAATGGGTTGAAAACTAGAAAGATAAATAATATGTACAATATGCTTTGTAAACCGGTCATGAACAAAGAAAATAATAAATATACCGTAGAAAGAGAGAACTTGATATTTAGGTGTGTTATGATAGATGATTTTCTTTTATAAAAAAATACATTCTAAAGAGTATGAAGAAGTGTTCACTCGGCTCAAAGAATACCTATCGAATCCCCCCTCGTGAGTCAAATCGTACAAAAAGAAACCTTGTACCTATATCTGTGTGTCATGGTGGAAGCCATGTCAGTAGCGTTGGTATGAGAAGAAGACAAGGCACAAAGGCTAGTCTATTAAGTCTATTATACCAGCTAAAGGGGCTGAAACTAGATACCCGCCAATGGAGCTATTAGCATTTGCATTGGTGGTAGCTGCCCTCCGTTTGAGACCTTATTTCCAAGCAAACTCGATAAAGGTCCTAACAAAAGGCCCTCTCAAGAAACTGCTTCAACGACTAGATACATCCAAGAATTTGGTAAGCTGGTCAATCGAGCTCAGTGAGTTTGACATCGACTATCTTCCTCAAACTACCATCAAAGGGCAAGGCCTTGCGGATTTTGTTGTCAAGCTAACTAATCCCCCCGAAGATGTGCCCACCCTGCCTACAGGGAGTCACTAGCAAGTCTACATCGACGACTCGTCTAACCGCTCAGGTGGAGGTGTAAGTGTATACATAATATCAAACTCTGGGGAAGAAGCCTTCACGTAATGAGGACTAGATATCATATGAGCCATGCCCTCAGGAAAAGGAGATGTACAACTCATTGTAGTCGCAGTGGACAACTTCACAAAGTGGGCAAAAATGGAACCCTTCACAACAATAACTTCCGCCAGCATCACCAGGTTCCTGGAGAAGGCTGTGGTATGCCAATTCGGCATACCACGAGTCATCATTACTGATAATGTGCGACAGTTCGACTCTAATTACTATCAAGACTGGTGCGCGTAGCTGAGAATAAAGGTCAGATACTCCTTCCCAAGGCACGCCTAAGCCAATGGGCAAGTTGAAGCGACTAATAAAACTTTGGTTGGGATCTTGAAGAATAGACTGGTGGCCGAAAAGGGGGCTTGGGAGGAAGAACTTCCAGGGATTTTGTAGGCGTACCGAACCACCATCAAAACCCCGACAAAAGAAACTCCCTTCGTCCTAACTTACGGATTTGAAGTAATGACCCCAGTGGATGTAGGAATGTCAAGCTACAAAGTCCATTACTTCGACAAAGTACTGAATGAAAAGACATTGTGTGAGAAGTTGGACTTGGTAGAAGAAATCAAAGAAGAAGCATAAATAAGGACAACTACCAATAAGAGGAAAACAAAGAATACTTCAATAGAAGAGTGAGGCCTATATCACTCAAAGTAAGAGACTTGGTTCTAAAGGAAGCCAGAATGACCTCCCAAGAAGAAGGAAAGCTCAAGCCGAAATGGTAAGGACTGTATATGGTTACGACCTACCACCGACCCGAAGTCTACTGGCTAAAGGATGTCGAGGGAAAAAAGTTGCAACGCTCGTGGAAGGCAGAGCATCTCAAGGTGTTCTCCCCTAGCCACCTAGTGTGGTGGAGCTCAACTTCCACCTAAATCTCAAAGTTGAGTGTTCCTACACTCATGTGTACACTTAAGTGGCAATCACAGAAGGGGATACTCCTCCTAAGCATGCATCTCCCCGTCGACTAGCACAACAAAGTCGAGTGTCTCTAAACCCACATGGCGGTCGGAAGAAGGAACACATCCCCAAAGTGTTCCCTTCCTCGCCGAACTGCGTAGCCAACAAGGAAGCCAAAGCAGTTTTCACTGGTAATTCAATCGCCACAGCCCAAATGCTTTCTCGGCGGCTAAAAAGGAGAGCTCATATCATCCACCAAGTAAACTAGATGGGCCCAAGTCGTGAAGGCCTAAACCATTCGGGTTACTCACACTCAATGAAACCCGAGTAAATAAACAAAGTGAGGTACACACACAGAGATCGGGAAAAGTTACCATATCCATATCAATATTGTTCAGACCACATCCATATTAATAGTGTTCATATCAACAAAAATGGTCTAAAAAATCATCATCATCGAAATCATAAAGGGAAAACTAAAAATCAACGATTTGGGGCCAGAAGAGGAAAGGCAATGGGTATCAGATCCCTACTCAGAGAGTTGAGGAATTGAAGTGACTAGCGATTGGGCTTGTGAGTCTTCAAGGCTAAAGTATTTAAGTAAGTCTGAGGGTTCTCCATCAAATGGTCTCTCAACATCTCCAAACCCAACTTGTATCTGTAGCCCTAAACCATGTTGCAAACTACCTTTGTCTCTAACAACTAGGGAGAAAGTCAGACCAATTCCTCTCTTGAAGAAACCAGCTCGGATTTCAACGTAGCTATCTGTTGGTCATGGGAGGTGACTTTCCCCCTCATGCTTAACAAAGAGTCACTAATCTTGACAAATTTGGCCTCCACCTTCCCCACTCCCTCTTGGCAACTGCATATTGACTATCAAGACTCTCCATCTCGCCTTTGAGGCGGTCAAGGTCCATACGTAAGTTTCGGTAGGTCCCTTCTACTCGATTCACCATGGCCACATACCTACAGCATTGCTCTTTAGTCTCTTCCAACTCTACCTCCAAGCAGGCTAGCCAATCATGCCCAACATCTTGCTCATCTTCAAATAGCTTAGCCTCAAGGTAGCAATGAGTTATCTTCTCCTTTGAGTTTTCTAGGTCACTCCAAAGGTAGGACGCATCCTCA
>QEOT01124305.1:389421-430573 GCA_003123785.1 Pterocarya stenoptera | reverse complement strand
TGAGAGTAGCATTTCTTTATCTTAATTCATCTTATCCCATCTTATTATTATAATTTTCACAAATATTCACATAAAATTTAATTAACAATTCAACTTTTTAAATTTTAAAATAATAATAATATTAAAAAAATATTTTTAATAATATTTTATTTAACTTTTAATTTTTATTTAAAACCATCTCATTATCCAAACTCCACCTAAATTGGATCTTATAAGTCGTTAAATGAAATAATTTGATCTAAAATATAATATTTTTCATCATCTTCAAAGATTTCAATACTTTTTTTAAAGATATTTTCAGTATTTTTCATTGATATTTTGCTAATGTATAGAATATGAGCCGTCATTATGTCATATATACATGGGCCCATTTACATTGGAATAGAAAATGGAGGCCAAATTTATGTACTATTCATACACCCGCCCATAAATTTGCCCTTCATTTTTCCTCCGTTTTGTATTCCCGTATAAATGCCCCCATTGCCTTTAAAGGATTTTTTTTTTTTTTATAAAAAGCCTTTAACGGATTAAACATTCATTTGATCCTTATATTTTATATTTGATTAATGTTAGATACTGAAAATTGGAAAACTAAAGTATTGTCAGCAGAAGATGAGGATATTCTCATGAAAGTTGTCCTCCAAACAATTCCTACTTACACTATGGGAATTTTTTTGCTTCGTGGTTCCATTGTGAAGAAGTTGAATAGAATGCTGAAGAAATTTTGGTGGGACTATAATGATGACCACTCAAGGATTCAATGGGTGAACTGGAACTAGTCGGGTGCTTCAAAAGAGTATGGTGGCTTAGGCTTTTGGGACTTCAAGAGTTTTAATTTAGATATGCTTTCAAAACAAAGTTTGGAAGATTCTCAATTATCCTGACTCCTTACCTGCAAGAATTTTTAAAGCAAAGCATTTACCTCAGGATGATTTCTTGAAGGCAAGGTTAGGATCATGACCATCTTACATGTGGAGAAGTATCATGGTAGGGAAAAAGTTACTGGAAGATGGCTTATACTAGAGAATTGGAAATGACAAGAAAGTGAGAATATGGAAAAACAGGTGGTTGACAACCCCTTATAGCCATAGCATTAAATCTTCCAATTTAGCTCTTGGAAAGGAGGCAAAAATTGCCGGATTGATTGATCCTAATTTAAAATGGTGGAATGAATATATGCTGAGCCAGACTTTCACACCTCAGGAAGTTAATCAGATCCTTAAAATCCCCATCAGTTCAGGAGGCAGAGATGATAAACTAGTTTGGTTCTATTGTAACAATGGCCAATTTACTGTTAAGAGTGCATACCATCTTCATAGGGAGCTTGTCACCAGGTTTAATGCAAGTACTTCAGCAGGAAGAAGTAATTTTGGTTTTTGGAAACTGAATGTCCACAATGTTGTCAAAATGTTTATTTGGAAAGTATGTAGAGATGCCATTCCCACCTATTCTAATCTTTGCAGAAGGAAGATTATGGAAGATGACAGAATCCCTTTTTGGAATTCTTTTGTATAAACAATGGGGCATTCCTTATGGAATTGCGTGGCTTCACAAGATGTATGGAGTATGGAGTATAGGGTGTAAAAAAGTCCAGAAAATGCCTTTCCAAAGCTATAGTTTTGCAAAAATCTAGAGTGAGCTAGTTTAAAAACTGAATAAAGAGGAATTGGATATGGTTGCTATGATCACAAGACTCATTTGGTTGAGGAGGAACTCATTTTTTCATGGCAAGGAGTTTCATCCTTCTAGTTATTTGATCAAGAAAGCAAAAGAGGACTGTAATATGTTTCAAATTGGCTCAAGAGAGGAAGCCCTCATGAGGTAATGCCATTACTCAGACCTCTGTGTGGTTGAAGCCCCCTGCAGACTGATTTAAAGTGAATTGGGATGTATCATGTGACCAAATCAGAGGCAGGGTTGGTATTGGAGCGATAATAAGGGATACCATGGGCCAAGTCATAGGCTGCTGTCATGAGTCAGATCTCAGTTTGTTGAGTCCTCTATGGCTAAATCAATAGCACTACAAGTGGCAGTAAATTTCTTAGGGATCAACAGGGTTATGTTAGAAAGAGACTTTTTGCAAGTGGTCAACTATTTACAGAATGAGATGCAGGATATGAGCTCAGCTGGTTTGATTCTGGAAGATACCAAATTGCTGCTCAACTCATTTGCTCAATAGTCTATCCATCACACGAGAAGGCTAGCAAATGAAGCAGCACATCATCTTGCTAAAAATGCTCTTAATCATAGAGAAGTTGTATTACATGTTGAAGTTATTCTTAACTATATTAAGTCTATTATTTTACAGGAAGCTTTATAATGTTTGGTTGCATAATAAAACATCTTTCTTTCAAAAACAAAAAAAAAAACTGGTAGACATATCATGCCTAGGGGTGGGCAGCGAGGCCCCGCCTCCATTCGCCTCGCCCTACACTTCTTTTTTAATATAAATATTTATTATTTTTATTATATATAAATATAGTAATATGTATTAAGTATAACTTTTACTTAATACTTTATGTAAGTTGTAGTATAATAGGATGATCCTTTTATAGATTGTCTTGGCAATACAAGTCTCACACTTAAACAATGTGAGACTCTTATATTATACTACAACTTACACAAAATATGTACTAGCAAATTTAAAAACTATATAATTTTTAAATTATAGTTATATTTACAAATTTAAATTTATAATTTGAGTTCAAAAATGTGTTTTAATCATTTTTGGACTCAGAAATAATTTTTGACCCTAATAGACTGTAGTTCATTATTGAAGTCAACGGGGAATCCAGCCTCCGATATGGGGAGGCGGGGGCGGGGGCGGAGAGGGGGCTACCCTGCACCGTATGGTGCGGGTAGCACCTCTAATCGTGCCATCCCGAATTTTCTTAATTTGAATCCTTCACTTTTATATAATTGTTCACAAATTATTAAATATATTGTAACTCTATCATTACTCCTTCACAATAGAGGTAGATTTCAACCGCCCCTATTGGAAGAGTCGGGATGGTTATGGATCCACCCCTCGCAGGAGCAACCTCCAACCCCGCCCGCTCGGGGTGGATCCCATTCACATATTTTTTTTCTCTGGTCATATATATTGTTCAAAGGTTAAGTATGGGTATCCCTCAATATGCTTTCACTCTAACCCATACATGTAGTTATGTTGTTCAAGCTGTTACACAAAAGTCTCCAGGTAGGTAGGTAGAGCTTCACCCTCTTCAACCATTCCTTATTTGGACAACCCTTCTTTCCACCAATGAATAGACCGGATTTTTAAACCCAATACCCGAATTCACTTTTTTCCTAAGTCCGGGTCCAGATATAGTTCGATATCCAAATCTGTAGACCTGTGCAAATAATCCTTAAACACGAAGGACCCGTTTAAAGTGGCCGGCCCGGCCCGGACCAACCCGAATTTGATGGGTTATTACTTGATCGGTTCTCAACCCGACTTGTTAATGGATTTATATTTTGAAGTTGAACCCGTCTGTATATAAAACTATTTCAGATCACCAACCCTAGCCTCCCAAATTAAAACGCAATATCAGCTTTGTCTTCATCATCTCGAAGCTTCTCTTCATTCAGTCCAGTTGTCCCAGAGGAAGGCACCCACCTCTCTGCAGCAAAGACTCGTCGACCCTCTCCATGATCACCATTAGATTCACAAGAATTAGAGTCCACATCTCCACCTTCATCTCTTCCTCTCTTCTAGTTTTACTTTGTTTCCTTTCACTGTTCCTATATCAAGTATGGTGTTGGTGCCATGAGAGACGAGGTACCGACACGTGAGGAAGACAAAGAGTGTCACCAAGTGGTGGGCTGTGAAGAGGAGGTCTCTAGGTTGAAGACAATGAAATGGGGGAGGTCCATTAAGAAGTACGCCATGCTGTAGTCGAGGACTAAGTTCTGGTGTTCAATGTTCAGAGACACAAAATTGGGATTCGAGTCGGCGAGTATGGAATAGGTAGCCAAGAGAACAGCGGGTGTGCCGTGGGCAAGGGAGATTAAGCAGCTGGACGCTTCAGGTCGGATCTTGGGGATCCAGTACCGGAAAACGATGAAGTAGGCAACAAAGTAGATGGTGAGGAACACGGAAAAGAATAGGGGGAGAAGAGGGGGCAAGCTTGAGTTTCCATTGAAATCCTTTGGGATGGAATTGTCAAATTGAAATGAAAGGAAAGGGAAAGAGAATTCCTAATAAGGAGCATCTCGAATTGGGCTTGGGCTCTTTTACGAGTTGATGAAGGCCAGCAAGGGGCAAGTGGGCACTTCAGGTCATCTGGTCCACGGTGCAACACCTGGTCAAGTCATATGGGTTCGACCCGGGTTTATTTTGATCAGATCGGATCGGTTTGACACCTTGCATGTCTGCTTTCGGGTCAAGTCGTGCATAAACCCGACTGTTTCACGTCGGGTTGTAGCCCTAGATTTTAGAGATCTATACCAAGTGAACAGTCTTACTATTAACATACATAAATCCATTAATGGACCCTACATCTCGTGGCCTATAATTGTTAGCCTCTTAATAATCAACCTTGTGCTTTTTATTGTTCCAGCCGGCAAACGACAACTTCACTATCCCAATTTGAATTATACAAGTCGACATGGATAACACAATATTTTATTTATTAATGCAAAATTTGGAGTACATTTAAATTATTCAAATTCAAAATACCTCCTGCACTAAAATCTAAGTTCTCTTTTAAGTTACAAGTGCTTGAAGGGAGATGCCATATCACTATAATCTTTATAAGATGAGTTCCCTCGCCCCAACCCTTGCATAGCACAACATATTTTACAACATGATAATGCATAATGTGTAATTGTAATTGTTTGATTGAACTGAATGATTCAATAATGAAGAGATATAAATACAATGTTAAGTTATTAACTAATGAAAAATGTTAGTATACCATCTAAGTTTGTCCCTTCATTTTGACCACTCATGTATTTTAATTTTGTTTTTACTTAATGATTAAGAAAGTAATTTTGAGTGTATTAATATATATTTTTTATTTTTTTAAAATATTTAAATATATTAAAAATCTATTAAAAAGAAGAAGATAAAAATACAAAAACAAATTTGTCCTAGCGAGCACACCAGTGGTCAAAATTGGGCAGCATGTGCTACTTAACTAATAGAGCAGTGCTACTCTGCTGCTTGAGTACCATCACTTGGTGTTACCGCCAGTTGCAAAAGCAACTTTTTTGTTTTTTTCATTTTTCTATTCACATTTTTTAATGCATTTAAATAATTTTAAAAATAAAAAATATACCAATATACTTAAAATCATTTCCTTCATCATTAAGTAAAAGAAAAAAAATAATCATCGAGCGGTACGTACGTTTGGGGCAGCATAATAGTCTTTTTCTAACTATTAATGTGAGGTGCACACTAGCCGAAAATCCTATATGAGCAATATTCATGTCTATATATATATATATATATATATATGGGTGTTCATCGGTTGGTTCGGATCGAAAAAAACCAACCGGACCGGATTGAGTTCATTCGGTCTAGTCCACGGTCCAAGAGTTTTTCGGACCAGACCGGACTAGACTGGACTGAATGTAAATAAAAAATATATATATAATTTATATATAATTAATTATATAATTTTCATCTAACCTAATCATATCACTAACTAATATATAATTATACTATATTATAATTAAATATAGACTATAGTTATACAATTATACTTCTACTAATATTACTAATATATAGCTATATTATATTATTAATAGTATAATACTTTATACTAATATTATTATATAGTTATACTAATCATGATTCATAATAACTAATCACTATAAGTCTACAACTGTATATATTTAGTATCAATGTATTAATATATTTTTTAATGTCTTACTAATACTATTAAGTATTAAGAGTTATAGTATAAATTATAATATATGTATAATTTAAAAATTTATAATAGTATGTATAATTAAATATTTTATACTTATTTATAATAGTATATTAAATATGTATCTTTCTCAATTATAGATGTAATATTTATGGATAATTAAATTATTTATGCTTATTGCTTCATATACAAATGTTAAAAGTTGTATATGGCTCATTATGCATTAACATACTTTAAGCTAGTAATAAAGTAATAATTAACATCATCAATAATGTAATCTTCATTTAATTTATTATCATTGACCATATAAAATATTTTTTTTATGAAGTTTGTTACATAATCCACATTAATAAGTCATTTAGTTTAATTTAGTATTGTAAATATATTTTTTTATTAATTGATGTAAAAAAAAAAAAAAAGGTTGGATCGAATGGACCAATAGCTACCGGTCCGGTTCGGTCCCTATGGATGTTTGGTCCGGTCTAATCCAAAAAAAATGATAGAATCGAAAATGGCCGGACCGGCCTTTTTGCATCCCTTAATAATTAATATATATATATATATATATTGAGCATGTTCATGTCTATGATACGCAATCACGTCTATATCTGTCTACATTAGAGCATCTAAGCATCTAATTCACAAACAATTTAAAAGCTGCTTAATTAGTCAATTTCAACCGAAAAATCACATGTAAAACAGTAACTGAGCAGGTGAAGCTCATTCAATTTCCCATAATTCATAAGTAAAAAGTGTCTTTGGAAACCACTCAGAGAGGGATCCTTTTGTAGCCTTTCGGTGCTTCAATCCAACTGCTTTCATTCTCTTTACTCTTTCTTTCTTTCTTTCTTTTTTCTGATGAAAACTTTGAACAATGGAATCAAACTCAATTGCCACTCTGCTTAAACATCCATAATATATGGCACCCATGATTTCTCAGTGCTTGAAAAGATGCTCATAGCTCAGACAAAAAAGAAAAGCGAAGGCTGCGATTCCTGACTTTTTCTTCTCATTTGCTTCCTTTTGACTCCAAATCTAACGACATTCTCTGCAGCTTCATTTCGAAACTTCTAGCCGCTGTTCTGAAACATTTAAACCAGCTTTCACTTCCTGATAATAGCTTTGGTTGTTGTGTTTGGGGGGCACTCGTAGTATAGCCATGGCAATCGATGTCTGCTCGGAGATTTCAAGCGCAGGAATCAGCCCAAGAATCTCGTTTTCATATGATCTGAACCGGCCAGATGTTCTGTCAAACGAGGATCACTGCCGGCGGTCGGACTTGACCCTCTTGGATTCCAGCTCCGACTTCGTCTTCTGCATTGGTAATAGATTTGCACAAGAACTGGCTCCAGCTGACGAGCTTTTCTCCAACGGCAAGATCCGTGCGAAAGAAATCAAACGAAAGGTCACTTCCCCAGATGAAACGTCAATCCAATCGGAGTCTGTCTCTTCTCGTCCTCGGCCTTCCTGTTCCGGGAACACAGAAAAGAAGCAGCTCAAAGAGTTATTGTCCAACAATTTTGACGCGGAAGAAAAGCCTCCATCAAAATCTTTCTGGCAATTCAAGCGAAGCAGCAGCCTCAACTTTGACAATGTGAGAAGCCGAAGCTTAATCCGCTCATTACAGTTCTTATCGAGAAGCAACTCAACAGGTTCGGTACCGAATAATTCCAAGCAACCAACGACTTCGAAGGGAACCCAGAAGCCGCATTTGCAGAAACAACCGTCAGTGTCAAGAAGAAAGTCATCGGCATCATGTCCGACCACATACTATTCCTATAGTTCTTCACAAAGGCCTTGCACCAAGACCAAAAATTGTGGAGCTTATGGCGATGGGGTTCGAATCAGCCCTGTTCTTAACCTTCCACCACCATGCATTTCTAGAGTAACTGTAAGTTTTTTCGGGTTTGGTTCTCTCTTCTGTAATGGTAAGGCTAAAAAGAAGAAGAAATGATGTGTGTTTCCGACTTCTTTCATGGCTGGTGTTCAAGTACATTTTGTTTCATGAATCTGCATGTGTGATCAGGCTCTGTAAATTGATTATAATTTTTTTTGGCTGAATGAAAAACAAAACAAATAATAATAGTAGTGTTTCAGAATTTACATGGGTTATCATTTTTTTTGACCTTTTCTTTTTCATCGCATCATGTTGTTGGCTTGGGAAACAGATAAACAAGGTTCCCTTCTTTTGTGGCTGTCTCCAATCCCATGCTTTATCTCTTTTTATCTTTTGAATTCTTTCTTTTCTTAATTATTTAATGTGGCTGTCTTTTGAAGTTTGATGGAGTTCTTATTTTTGGTGTTTTCCTAGTATGATTTTAAATATAAGTAATGCAACTTTTGATCTTATATTTTGTCGTTTCACTCCTATTTTCGAATATTTTAAGTGATTTCATATACCAATCACTTAAATAAAATCATTAAAAATATATTACATTAACATATATTATTAAAAATAATAAAATTTAAGATGAAAAATACAACTCATCATGCAAATATATCCGTTAATTTGGAATCCTTAAATTTTGGTCTTGTTTTATTGTGAATTATTGGGACAAAAAACAGTTAGCTAGCTACAAAGGGATTGGGATTTTCAAAAGGAGATAATTGGGTAGGGGGGGGGGGGGCTCCTCTTTTAACTTTAGCTTGCTAATATAAATGATTCCTCTAGTCTACGAGACACTTTGTGTTTCTTTGTTTGTATTAGCTTAGTTGTCACCACCACCCTAAGCTTGGCCCCTGGCCCCTTTCTTTGTACCGTCAAAATTCTCCTCCAAGATGTGTTTTTTTTCTAAAGCATAAGAGATAACAGTAATAGAACAGTCAAAACATGTCTACTCCATAATACAAGTGGGTTGGGAATAACAACTTTTTTTCAACCAGTCAATCAAGGTCCCTAGAAAAATCAAGCCTCTAATCATTAATTATTGGCATGAATTATATGGTTAGAGCTCTATTGAGCTTGATTAGATATCACTAATTTTCAAACACAAAACAGGTAATCTTCATAACTATTTAAGTCAGTTAAAAAATAAAAAATAAAATTGAATATTTCTTTTTCTTTTTTTATTAAGAAAAAGTACTGCACATTCTGTTTTGGCTGAGCATAACAATTATTTGAATGTAAATTTGCTGTTAAGGCTAATCATATTTTCAAACACAAAGGAATTTGCTGCATAGAGAGGTGAAACTTGGACTTATTGCACTCATAACGTACAACTGATAATAGTCATTACTTCACGAATATTAATCATTACCTATTGTCACATTTGGTGACAATTGAATCCTTCAATTTGGCCAGTAAATGAGATACATTATTAGCTTCCCTATGAGTAAAACTTACAACCCAATTCAAATTGTTCTCAAGCATTCTTCTGGTATCCTCAATTATAACACCATAATCTGCCCATATTTCATCTTTACCATTTGTAACCTTTACAATTATCAATGAGTCACCTTTCAAGATCACATTTGACAAACACAGCTCCAAACAAAGATTCAAAGCTCTTCTCAGAGCATGTGCCTTGGCTGTAACAAGCTTCAATTGAGCAGTCATCATAGAGCACAGGCATGCAAGAATCTCACCCTCCGAGTCTCTAATAATAACCCCAATACCCCCCTTCTTATTATTAACACCAAGGGTTGCATCCCAATTAACTTTACAAGCCATAGCATCAGGTTTTTTTCCACCTAATCAAACTTCTGTCTACCTGATTAGGCGGGCCAGTTTGGATCCCAAATCCATCTCAACTCATCTTATCTAATCATTACAACTTTTTTAAATTTCAACACAAAATATAATAAACAAATTAACTTTTTCAAATCCCAAAATAATAAAAATATTAAAAAATAATATTCTAACAATATTTTATTCAACTTTCAACTTTTATATCAACTCAATTCAATTCAGTTCAACATCCAAACACAGCCTTAGAATTAGTTTTAGCTGCTCTAAAATCTTCCAAACTCTGCTATGCTAGTCCACCTATGGACTGGACTTTCATTCTTTGCCCATACATTTGAGGCTGCTGGACAGCACCATAACGTATGTATAGTAGACTCCTCTTCCCACTCACATATAGGACACAAGCTATTATCAATTATATTCTTGTTGGCTAAATTCAATCCGGTAGGAATTAGATCATGGCAGGCCTTCCAAATAAACTGTTTTACCACTCCCTACATCCTCAGTTTCCATATCGAATTCCATCCATATTCATATGCTTTCATAGTTGAAGATTCACCCTTCTCAGCCATCAACCGTGAGTGCTCCAAATGATAAACACTCCTCACAAAAAACACACCATCCTGTGAGAAGCCCCACCTTACTTTGTCCTCAGTACCCAACCTGCCGAGTGGAATGCTACATATAGCCTCAGCTTCCTCCTTGCTAAAAATTTCTGTAATTAGCACTGAATTACAACTACCTGTATCCTTATCAATAAGTTGTTTAACAGAGGAGTCTGCAGATAGAATCTTCACAGGAGATTGCACCATATGGGAGGATGACGATGGCACCCATCTATCCTTCCATATCTTAATATTACTTCCACTCCCAACCCTCCATATCAATCCATCTTTGATTAAGCCAATGGAAGACCATAGGCTTTTCCATATCAAAGAAGGACCATAGCCCAATCTAGCATCCAACAAGTTTCCCCGTTAAAATACTTCTCCTTGATCACCCTGGCTACAAGAGAGGAAGGATTATTCAAAATCCTCCAACTTTGCTTAGCCAACATAACTTTGTTGAAGCTCTCAAGTTTCCTAAAGCCCAACCCTCCTTTCCTCTTTGAATCTCCCATTTTTGACCAGCTCATCCAATGTATTCTTTTGTCATTTTGCATGTGCCCCCACTAGAATCTTGCCATTACAGCAGCAATTTCTTTACACAGTCTCCTTGAAAGCCTGAAAATGCTCATTGAGTATGTTGGTATCGCCTGGATGACAGCTTTTAGCAAGATCTCCTTTCCTCCCTGTGAGAGGAAATTGTTCTTTCAGTTATTCACTTTGAGACATACTCTCTCCTTTAAGTTCTTGAAAGTATTATACATTGATCTTCCAACAATAAAAGGGAGACCAAAATACTTTTCAAAGCAACCACATATAGCTACTCCTGCCTCTTGCTGAAATTGCCTTCTTATAACTGCCATAGGGGTATTAGAGATGAAAAAGATAGTGGTTTTTTGTTTATTTAAGCACTGACACAAGGCCCTCTCATAAGTGCTATAATGAAAACGTTTTTAATGTTTAAAGATATTAGATGAAACCTAATACTAAGATCTATGTAGATATAATAATTGATATATGTATATATAAACTTTATAAAGATATTAGCAAAATGTCAAAATTTATTTGTCAAAACTTATAAATAAAGTTATAAATTCAATATAAATAATATATTTTATCAAAATGAAGCAATTTGTGAACACATTCAAATTGTCTCGAATATTAAATGAGTTGTTCTCGAACATAAAATCTAACTCAACGAAAAGTTTGAGCTCAGCTCGTATTTGAATAAAAGTTAAACGAATAAAGCTTTACCACTTACTACCCACTCAAAAATCAACTCGTTTACATCTTAGCACATGAATAGGCCGTGCGTGTAGAGCATACCCACAAACACAATCAGCTCAAATGTTCTTAAAAACAACGGAAACAATGCAAATTAATTCAAAACATAGACCAATCTACTTAAAATAATAATAATAATAATAAAACAGGTAAAATAGAGTGATAGTCGGAGGGAGGGAGAAAGGAGAGGAAATGGTTATTGGTTCCGATTGTTTTCTTGGAATTAGTTTAATGCTTTTTTATTTTTTACAGGAGACGGGGTGAACATGGTTCTCCCATTTGAGACCAGGCCTTATATTGTTTGGTCCGACCGTGAAAAAATTAAGTCCTGTTTATTTTTAAGATTAAAATCTAAAATTTTAAAAGTTTTGAAAATCTTTCATATTATAATTATAATTTTCTCAAATCTCTATACAAAATAAAATAAACAATTTAACTTTTTCAAATTTTAAAATAAATATAATATTAAAAAATATATTTTAACAATATTTTATTCAACTTTATCTCATCTCTAAAAACAAACGAGGCCGTTTAATGTTTTCGAGACTAGGCTGTGTTTGGATGGTGCATTTGGATGTTGAGATAATCTTAAATTATTTGAATTGATTTGAAAAGAGTAGTATTTTATATGTCTTATTAATATATGTTTGAATGTAAATAAATTGATATGCGTGGAAATATATGAAATAGGTTCAGATATTTAAAAAAAAAAAATAGATCACATCAATAATTGGTTTGAGATTGGTTGAGACCACTGACCAATCAAACACACCCAGTCTTATCTCAATTTCCATGATAAACAGAAATCAACATAACTTTCACCAAACTATATAAACTCTCTCAAAATATTTTGTTCTTTCAAATCCCAATAAAACCTCTCCCAGTCTAACCATATTTTTAATAGATTCTACCCCTTTCACAAAACCGCATAAAACCGATTTTAATTTTTTTATTTTTTTAAAAAGTTTCAAGAACTTTTAAAAATGATATTGTATTTAAACATTCCGTGAGACACCAAAAATATGGAGGCGAAGACATAGTCAAACTTCTGGCCCATGAGAAAGCCAAGTCGCAGAGACAATGGTGAATTAACAGCCTGCCAGCAATGGGTTGTTGTTGAAGTTGCACCAAGTTAAGCGAACGACGAACCAACCCACCACCAAAAGGCTACGAACTTACGAGGCTACCTGCTCAATTTATAGGTTTTACTAACGACCGTGAAGTTTCACAGGAAGAAGTCCGTATAGACGGCAAGGAGCACTCCATACATCCATGCATCATCATCAGATTACTTCTATTCGCAAGTTGACGCAGAGAACGCACCATCTTCGCCCGTTAAAACTCTATTTTAGAAATAATAATAATAATAATAAAGCAAAAGAATTGCGAGATATTTCCGACAATGAAATAAGAATAATGCTATTTTTCTTTTTTATTTTATTTTCTCATTTTAACCATTCATGTATTTATTTTTTTATTTTTTTATTTACTGATTAAGGAAGTGATTATTAGTGTATTGATATTTATTTTATTTTTAAAAAAATATTTAAAAATGTTAATAAAATATTTTTAAAAAAAAGAGTTTTGTTTAGCGGCGCCCAACGGTCACTGCTGGGGCGGCAACCTAGCATTACCCTTGAAATAATCATTACCAAGGGGGGCAATTAGAAGAGGAGGAAGGGTGTAATTATAAAAAGGTCTGTAGTAAACAAAAGAATAAAGAGGTATTTTCATTACTTAATGATATGTGTGAAGGGGAAAAGGGAAAGAATAAGGATGATGCGTTCATGGATTGCAGTTAAGTTAGGACAAATAAAATTGTCCCAAAAAAAGAGATTCTTTAGTTGATCAGGACTCTGCAATAAAGAATCTCTATCCCCCTCGAATTCAACTATAACCAATCAACTACTTATACCTTTCAATTCTATATAGAAGATCATAAAACATAAGGTAAAAAAGTAAATGTGTTATCCTCCAAAACTAAAAAAGAAATTCCTGCCATTAATTTCCAAACAAACTCAAATAACTAAGGTGGAGTTTGGTCTCTACCTCCAAAGCTACACCACCAAGAGATAGGGACCTGGACTGTTATATAGAAGACAAAGAACTATGCATTGTCTGTGATCAATAGATGCCTTTATTCACCCTAAAACAAACAGTATATATAGATTAGGAGAAAATTGAAAAAAAAAAAAGGCTCTGCGTGCATTCGTCAATTAATTTTAAGTGTCCTATGTCAAGCCTCTTAAGTCAAAACAATAACCCAGAAAAGTTGGGTTGCCTGACCAAAATGCAACTTGATTTAAGTGTGCTCAGAAAATCAAACTTGTAAAAGAAAAAAGTTCTCTTCCATCTAATAACAGCTACCAAAGCTTTCCTTTACACAAGATTATTATGATAAGAAAGAAAGAAAAACAAATCATAATTAAAGAAAAAAAATTAGCATTTAAAAGAAACTAGAGAAGAACCACAAGGAACTGGGAAATCAACGCTTTGATCAAGTTCCCAATTCAGAAAGAGGGTGTGGTATAGCACCAGTCAGGGTCATGAAGTCGCCAGTAGTCAGAAAGCGGAATCCTTTAAACTTTCCACTCAGGCCGCCATTCCCATTACTACCTCTGCAATAAAGAATGGAAGGAGTTAAGCTCACCAAAATTCAATGAAGCCAATCGAAGAAAGGTAAATGAATTCAAAATCCATCGCTGAATAGAGCCCCCAGACGGGCTGAAATTAGTTCAGAAGAGATGAAAATCGTTTCCCAGAAGTGAAAACACGTAAGAGATGAAATGGACAAACTTGATTAGCAATTACCTTGCCGTTCTCGACGGATTCAGGAACCTTGTATGAATCAACTGTAATATCCGACAACCACAACCCCGGAAATAGCGACTGCGCAGAAAGCAAACATTAAGAAGAGAACACCCAATGAAATTACACCTCACAGACGCAGCGACGCAATTTCATCAGAGAAAGCGAACAAATGAAGTTTTTTGAATTCTCGAACTTACATCCAATTGCTTCTGAACGGTCCTTGGCCGTTTCTTGGGCCTCCTCGGCGGCCTCTGCCCAAGAATCTTCTTGAAATCCTCCTCGATCTCCTTCCTCGACAGGGACACCGTTAACTTGGTCCTCTCCTTCTCCTTCTTCTCCGACGTTCCTCCTCCGCATCCACCTCTCAACCTCGCGCCATTGTTCTCGCACCTCAACGGCGATGAACTCAAGTTCTTCTTCTCCTCAATCCCCAATCCCTTTCCTCCGGCAATCGGAGCTTTACACGCGGCTCTCCTCGTCCTCAGATTCCACGGCCTCGCAGACTCCTCCACCGGAGGCGATTGGCCGACCTCCTCGATCTCCTCCTCGTCTTCCTCAATTACGTCTTCCTCTTCTCCCACCTCCATCCTAAAAAACGCATCTTTAATCTTGTTAGCCTCCGTTTTCAGATCAAACAAGACCTTCTTCCTCAACGCCTGGATTCCCTCGCCGCCTCCTCCTCCGCCGCTCTCGATTCCCGATTTCCAATCCCTCTTCCTCTTCCTATCCAATTCCCGATGCCGAGTGACTGGCGAGCTGTCCAGTGTCGGAGGAGGAGATCGCTGATCGACGTCTTGTGGACTCTCTTTCATGCACCGCAGGTACCTCTGGTTCCCCCACTTCAAAGGCAGCGTGAAATTATGCAGAGCCTTGGATCTCTCCGGTCCCATCGCCATGGTCGTGTTCTTAGGTCGTTGCACTGTCTCTCTCTCCCCTCCCACACCGGCACACACCATCTATCGGAAACACAGATCAAATAGACTCCAAACAGAGAGCACTGAGATCAGAGCTCTCTATCTCTCTCTCCCCCTTCACCCTGGTTGCTTTCCAATAATTCGTAGGAACTTCTATCACTTCTTTTTTCTCGGAAAATTATGTTCTTTCTTGGTGTTTGTTGCCTCTCTCTATCTCTCTCTCTATTCACAATATCGCCGGGAAGCCCAGGTTTATATAGGAGGGAGAGAGAGGTCGGTTTTAACGTTCGGGTTAACACTCTTGAGTCTGGTCCGTAATGTGGTCGATGCTAAAATGGACCGTAGGTGCGTTTTATGCTAGCCGCTGGCCATTTCCCGGGCGAGGCGTCGTTTTTGAGTGACGGTGGCTGTCTCTACCATTGGATTTAAACACTTTATTTTAATGATGTCTTCGTATAGCCGTAGGATTCTTTTTTTTCTTTTCTTTTTTTCAGTTTGATTTAAAATTTAAAGAATCATAAACATACCACTAGTCTATAACTATTTTATAACTCTATTTAAAATAAAGAATAATTAACTAAAAAATTGAAATTATTTTTTAAAGAAGTGCCACAACTACAAATTTAAGTAAATAGTAAAACAGTTCTTCTAGTTGCAACCAGGGTAGGAAACCCCCGGGGCATCGGTTTGCCACGTTAGCGTATATTAAAAAACAATTCTTCTGAATGCAACTGGGCTGGAAAACCCCCACGGCATTGGTTAGCCACGTCAGCATATATTAAAAAAAATGTGTACAAACACGTCATTTCTCTGTCTCCTAACTTTGTTTTATATTCTTTACGAGTACAACATGTAACCCCAAGATTGAGAAATCTTTCCGGAACCTGAAAAGTTGCAAACCAATCCAGATGGAACAAAATTGAACGCCAAAAGGCAACTGCAAGCATTAGCGAAAGTCGAAAGCTCGAACGAATGAACAACAATGGCGGACTATCACTTCATGTACAAAGAAGTGGAAGCTCGGGAATTTACCGCCGAAACCCCCAGCGTTCAAGCCCCCATCCTTTACGCCTGGCCAGGAAGAATCCTCTCTCCCAAAAGATAAGTCCTGGATCGATGATAAAACCGAGGAAGAGCTCGAGGAACTCCAAGACGATCCAGATCTCGACTATGATCGATTCCTCGAGGAGTACAGGTCCATATGTTTCTTTGAATCGGCTATTTATTTTCTATTGGTATGGTTGCCTAGAATTGTGCAAAAACAAAATAGAATGAAAAATCATGAAACTTCATTTTCAATTTTCTTCAAGAAGATGTGTAATTCCTTGACTTTTCCTCATTAATTCTTTTAATAACTAAGATTTAGATTTACTTGGGAACTTTCTTTCCGTGAAACAAATGGAGCCTAGTTTACTTTCTTTTAGTTGTTGAAACATAATAAATAGTGTCGACTGGGGAGTTTAAAAATGATTTGTTCAAAGAGGTTGAGCTTTCCTTTTACATTAATTAAGAAATCCATAACCAAAACTGGCAGGCTTGACCATATGTTGAAGACGAAGATGGATGGAAGAAAGAGAGAGAGTGTTCCTGCGACTTTCTCGAAGACGAAGATGCCAAGAGTTTGTGGGTGAGTTCGTGCGTGTCGCAGTGGCTTTCTCGAAGACGAAGATGGATGAGAGAGAGAGAGAGAGAGAGAGAGAGAGAATGTGGGGCGAAATGGGGAGACAAGAGAACTTCTCTTCGGGATGCAGTGAATTACGAAAAGATGTCGTTTTTAATTTTAGCTACGTCGGATGCGATGCCGCAAAGGGGACGCAGGGCGGTTGTATATAGAATTTTTTATAGTAAAATAATTATAAAAGAATAGTAGGTTTACTATTAAATGACAAGAGGATGCTGCTACTCAGTCTCTTCATTCTCTAAAAATTAATGCTAGTTTACTTTGATTTAGCTCGCAAGGCAAGACACTAGCAGGGCTGGTATGACCCCAGCGGGGCCTCGCCCTGCCCCGCTCCTTCCCTTTCCCCGCACCCAATTTTTTTAAAGTATTAAGTAAAAGTTTTATTGTATATAAATATATTAATATCATAATATGTATTAAGTAGAACTTTTACTTAATACTTTGTGTAAGTTGTAGTGTAGCAGGGTGACTCTTTTATAAATTGCCTTGAATATACAAGTCCCACACTTAAGCAATGTGAGACTCTTGTATTACACTACAACTCACACAAAATATGCACTAACAAATTTAAAAACTAAATAATTTTTAAATTGTAGTTATATTTGTAAATTTAAATTTACAATTTGAGTCTAAAAATGTGTTTACAATCATTTTTAGACCTAGAAATAATTTGTTGTCCTAGTAACTGTAGTCCATTATTGAAGTGGGTGGAGGGCGGGGCAGATTGGAAATTCGCCCCCGCCCCTCGGTGCCAGGGCAGGGGTAAAAATCCCACCCCCAGCCCATGTGGGGTAGGGGCGGGGAGAGGGCTACCTCGCACCATAAGGTGTGAGTAGCACTCTTATATATTTCTTTAGTTGAACTTTTTTACTTTTTTTGAAATTTTAAAGTTCTGTTTAGATGTTGAGTTTAGTTAAGATGAATTGAGTTCTTTATGAATAGTAGTGAGTTGAGATGAGTTTAGTGATTTGATAGTTAGGTGTTTAGATGTTCAGTCCAAGTTCCAAACGGGGCCTAAGAGTTAAATAATTGATCTATTTGTCAAACTTTCTTTACTAAATAATTGATCTATTTGTCAAACTCGCCACTTCTATAAAAAACTAAAAAATGGAAATAATTTATAAAATTCAAAACAAAAAATAAAAAAGTACTATAAAACTAAAAAAATTAAATCATATTTGAAAAAAGTTAAAAGTAACGACACAATCATCCTTGATGAAGGGCATGAGAGTCCCCATGGTCTAACTACCTGCGTCCTGAGAGGGGCCAAGAATTGGCCAAGCCACCTCGGTGTGGCTAGGTGACAAGGTAATGGGAAGGGAGACTCTCATTTACTTGCATCTCTGATAGAGTGGTCGCATGTGTATAAGAATTTTCTATATTAATGTTCGGACTTGAATATTTTCTACAAGAGAGATTGACATTAACACGTAGAACTCATTACATTATATAATAAGATTCATATTGTTCAAGTGCAGCATAAGATAGTGGAGAACCGTGTCAATCTCTCTTTGAATTGCAAGATGTATTAGGTTTGAGAGATCTCAATCATAATTGATGACAACCCTTAGCAAAGCGATGGTGATGCAACCGCAGTTTGTGTCTATAACAAAATATCATTATACTAATTTTACTTAATTGTTGAGGAATTTATTTTTAATGAGTTTATGATTTTTTTTAAATGTCAAAGAAGTTTAAAAAATGAGAAAAAATATTTGCAACCGTGAATTGTGTAACCGTTACGTAATCGCTTTAAAAAAAGTGAATAAGACACGGGACTCACATGAAAAAAAATTAATTTTTTAATCGTGAACCTCACTATTTTTCAAAGCGATTATGCGACATTTATACATTTTATGATTGTATGTAGAATTACTCTTAAAAAATATTGAAAAAATAAAAAATAAAATACAATTTTGCACCATCGGTATAATGCAAGAGTCATCTTTATCAGTCGCCATAGCATTGTCCTAATAGCTTCCGCTGAGTTGGCTTGCCCATGGAAAAACAATTAAAATAGTTTTGAAGTTATAATTAGATATGTCGATTAAAAAATAAATAAAAAGAGAGTTGGGGAAGTTTTAATTAATATATAAGGAGATCAGGGACCAACAAGATAAATTTGTTATTTATCCTTTTTGTTTGTGGCTGAAAGAAATTATATGCCAGAAATGATCAAACAAGTGCAAAACATTAATTTAGTTAATAATATAGCAAATTGTATCCTCCTTGTACTTATAGGAGTTAGAGTCAAAATGGGCAACCTTTTTATCTAAAAAATAATCCAAAACATCGAAAAAAAGTCAAAGGGGTCCTCCCAAAAGATTCTGGATTGGTCAAAGGAAACATAACGATTCATTTTCTGTACATAGCAAGGTCTTTATAAATAAATTCAAATAAGCACTTAATTGTCCACTTTTTTTTTTTTTTTTTTAAGTACGAATTAGGCTCTGTTTGGATAGAAAATTCAAATAAGATGAGATGAAATATTTTGAATAGTAGTTGAATAAAATATTATTAAAATATATTTTTTAGTATTATTTTTATTTTAAAATTTGAAAAAATTGAATTGTTTATTATATTTTTATATGAAAATTTAAAAAAATTATAATGATTGAGATGAGACAAGAGATTTATGTAAACAAACGGAACCTTAGGACTCGTTTGGATAGTGAGATGAAATGAGATGAGATAGTTTTGGATGAGTTAAATAAAATATTGTTAAAATATTATTTTTTAATATTATTATTGTTTTGAGATTTGAAAAAGTTAAATTGTTTATTTTATTTTATATAAAAATTTAAGAAAATTATAATGATAAGATGAAATAAGTTAAGGGTATTTCTATATCTAAACGAGACTATTTCGAGATGTTCTAGATTGGTAGATAGAAAATACTTGTTTTTTTTCCTTCTTCTTGATCTTTAATTAGAAGAAGCATTAATAACATCGATGATAGCTAGCTATGATCTTCGAATGGTCTTGATGGTGGCTGGAAACATTGCTTTTGGCTATAATGGATTTGTACAGAAACGAAAACTACGTATGGCATAATAACATGAAAGAAAGAGTTTTCCGGGGTGTGACTTTGTGATTATTTTTCTTCTTGAATTTGGTCATCTCTATTCTTATTTATTATTATTATTATTATTATTATTATTATATATTTTAATTAATTTTATATATCTGCCGCCTGAATATAAAGCTCTTTAAAATGTAGCTTATTGACAAATATGGTTGATAATAAAATATATAAAAAAAAATAACAATTCTCAAATTTTCTATTCTGATTAGAGAAAAGTCTAAATATCTATAACTTAACTAACATCTTTATAGCATAAGTATTATTTAAGGCTTTTATTTGAGTTCGATCTCAATTCTCATAATATCTATTGAATATTAATTTGGTGTTATTCAAGAGACTCATATGGACAATAGATAATTTATATGTCTATATATCTCATTTTCAGTGCTCTATGTCTAGAGTTCAAAACAAAAATGTGGAGAGATCTTGATTCATATCTTTGTGCTAATTTGTTAGAGATGATTGGATCAATGACATTTTTCATTAAAAAAAAGGGTAAATATGATAAAAATAAAAGAGTCTTAAATCCGTAAGACCCAGTTTGGATTGTAAAAGTGTTTCATCTCATCATTATAATTTTCTCAAATTCTTACACAAAATATAATAAGCAATTCAACTTTTTCAAATTTTAAAAAAATAATATTATTAAAAAATAATATTATAATAATATTTTATTCAATTTTATATTTTCATCTAAAATCATTTTATCTTATCTCACTATCCAAACTGTACCTAGAAGAGAAAAGGCTAATATTTTCCACACGCATGGAGGTTATTGAGGTACAAGAAAACTCATCTTTGCTGATGAAAATGAAAGGAAAACGTTTTCATGAACATGATCTCCAAGCACCATGATTTTTGTTAAGAAATAATGTGCCTATACAGTGCAGTAAAGTTGAGATTGATTGTGTTTGGTCATGAAAAGTGACAGCCTTTCTTTCTTTCTGTAAATGAAAAAAAATCATGAATAGAACAGCATGTACGTCTTAATTGTGAGGATAATCTTGTTTGGTGCTTGAGTAGTTAGTATCCTCACCGGCCAAAGCTTGAACAATTATGTATATATCTTGCAGCCAAACAAGCCCGATCGATCGAGTTCCTAATTCTTCATTAGTGTTAGGTGCTACTAATGAATTGACACGCTAACAATAACATTCCACTTGTGTTGAAAAAAAGAAAACAAGACTTTAGACAAGAGAATGGTGAGGTATTAATGTAGAAAATTGTCTTGGAATATTGTCTAGATAATGACTGTTGAGCTATCATTTTCCAAGATTAATTCATTAAGGGGTTGTCAATCAATTAATTAAGCTCATTCAGTACGTACCAAGACTTCATCATTTGGGCTTTTCTTGGTAAAAATTATAGAACCATAATTTCATCATTTGGACATGTCAATGAGATCACGTGCAATTCTGTGAATATTAATGAAATGATTTGTGAATAGTAATAAAATAATTTAAATTAAAATATTTTATTAAATTTTAAAAAATAAGAAAAAAAAAATATTATAAACTTAGAAAATTGCCTCCGAGTCTCGTAACTCTCTTCCTTCACAATGCGGACTACCGATTCTCCAAAAGGTCTGAAATCTTCTGAAGTTCTCCATTTTCATTGCCAAAATGAGATAACCCATAATCTCAAAACTAATCTTTCTTAAGAAAGCAAGAAGGGTCAAGAGGTTCAAGCTTCTCAAGAACAACCCCATCATTCATTACCGCAGAAACCATTTCAAGAACAAAAGGCCTCGAGATATTTCTTCGATGTTCTTTCTATAGATGTTGCATGGTATAGTTTGAGAGTTCAAGGAATGGATACAAACTACACATTCAAAGCTCCGCCTGCTTTTCCTGCCATGGAAGATGACACTGCGGGGCAATTTTTGGAGCCATCGACTTCTGGTGATGATGAAGACTAGAGTATAAGGTCGCGCGATCAGAGGGATGAGAGGTTTATTCAGAGGTTCTACGAGGAGATGAGAATACAGAGGCAGGAATCGATTTAGCAACGCAACGAAGCAAAAAGATTCACGCAGACATTGGGCATATGGCATGCCGTTGTAGATCAGCTCGTTGTTAATTACTGACTTTGCAGTACTTTCTTATTTTACTGTCGTCTGTTCTCCACATGATTTTTGGAGATTGTAGAGATCGATGGGTTTTGAACTTTTGATTTCGCTAATTTGTTCACATGTTTAAAATGTGAGACATGCTACCGCTAAAGAGATTCACAAAATAAATTCGCATCATTTTATATGGTATATTAGATATATTTTATAATAAAAATAATTTATAATCTAATATAGTATATCAAAATTATTTAATTTCGTAGAATCTTTTTTGTAGTTAAAACATTAATGGTTATTTATTCAGCAAAGTTGGTTTGAAAATTGAATCCTAATACAAATCCAAAATAAAACTAATTAATGAAAAAAATTAAATTTTGCAAACAACCTTGCAAATATATGGGTGGATGGAAACAAGTAGTGGAGAGCACAGGGCACTGAACGGACCTACTTTTTCATTTTATGTCAATGTCTTTAGATGCGATTTGGATAATAAGATTAGATAACATCGTTTTAAATAAAAGTTAAAAGTTAAATAAAATATTATTTTTAAATATTATTATTATTTTTGAATTTAAAAAAATTAAATTATTTATTATATTTTATAGAAAAATTTTTAAAAATTATAATAATAAAATGAGATAATCAGATAAAATATTTTCACTATCTAAACCATGTCTATGTAACAATGGGTGTCTATCTATAATCAAATAGTTTCATAAAAGCTAGGATGACTTTCAAATTTTTTTTTAAAAAAATTAAAAGTATTTCGCATTAACTTGATGATTTTATTAATAACTTTCGCTTTTAATAGAAGTATGTCTGGCAGTAGCGAGAACAACCTATGATTCGCACTTGCTTGAGATGGTACTAATTCAACAAGGGTATAAATGTACGGAAAATAATACTATATTGCTTGAATTTGTCTTCTTAATTTGGCTGTTTATATATTTTATTTTATTTTTTATTTTAGTTTTTGTTTAATGATTAAATAAGTGATTATTATTAATAATTTTTTAAATATTTAAAAGAAAAAAAGAAAAAAAATAATACAACCACACCCCAAAAAATTGCCATTTTAAAAGGCCATTTTACGGAGACTGATGGTTTACTGATAGAATGATTGATTGTTGTATTTTTTTTTTTCTTTTTAATTCAATAAATTTTTTAACATTTACGAAAAAAGAAAAGCAAAAAATAAAAGTACACCTATCGGTTCAAATGCTCGGTAGACCGATGTCTACCTAGGATTTCTCATTTTAAAACCAGCTGCATAGAGGTACAGACGTACATGAGCACTTGGGGGAGAGTTTGAGAAGGCAAGGAACAACTCGGCCTAACATCTTGCTTTGTTATGCTTTGATTGGCTAGACGATACGCACACATGAACCAATTTCAGAATTTTGGTATACCTTTCACTTGCACCAGAAAGCAATTAGCTACTAGAGGTTAGGATTATTGTATGTATACATCTAATATCTCTTGTTTTGCTCATTTATCAACTCAACTTCTCAAGGAGGTTATATTGACAACATTGCTTGGGAATGCTTTCAATTGTTCATGTTTATGCATAACTGATTGGAATAGGTATACTTGAATTATTATTATTATTTTTTGTTGGCACCAAATGTTCGAGATAAAGTCTCGACTAATTTCATGATGCTTAGGCTCTCGACAATCAGTAAGGGATTCTAACAATCACACTTTAAATAATTCGACAAAAAATCCCTCCATTCTGATACTCTAAAAGAATGAATGTAGAATTTCAAATTAAGAATATCTGATTTATATAACTCGTCCTAATAGCGTTATGTCATCTCTTGGCTTTATGTATACTTTAATTAACTAGTAGTGACATATTTCTAATTTTTCTAAAACTTATATTTTAAATGGAAAATGGTTATTATGTGGTGACAATATTATCTCGTCGCTAATATGTTAATAGAATTATTAAAAAAAAAAAAAATCTATAAGTGTCATTGTTGTTATTATAGGTAAGGATGATATTTTGTTAAGATCCAAAGTCCTTATCTTAATAAAATAAATACGTAATTCTCGATTTCTGATGCTACAGATGCCTCAATAAACATGGCACATGCTTCATATATCTAACCATCTTGGTTCTCCTTTTTTTTTTTTTTTTTTTCTTTGTTGACCAAATGAGTTGGTCCTTTTTTTCTGGGCTATTTTCGGCTATTGGAGCTTTGGAACACTGAAAATGGGCACAAACCAACAAGGTCCAAAATATCTAACTTGGGCTAGGCATAACTAAAGTAGATGTGGGCCTCTCTGGGCTTATTTAAAACTCTTATAACCGCGATCTGATAGGCATGCAGTTATAAGAGTTTTAAACAAGCCCAGAAAGGCCCACATCTGGCTTTAGTTATGCCAGCCCAAGTTTGACGAATTGTATCTTAAGTTATTGGGTGCAAATAATAACGTGTTGTTGGGTAATTTAATGGTAATTGTGAGAAAAGCTCAGAAACAGTCGGTGTCTAACTTCAATTCACACCGGCCAATAGAAACACAACATGTGGCAGGTGTATTTGTCTTACAATGAACCACACCTTATTGTAAAACACCTTGAGACTTTTCATTTCTCTCCCGTTTGAGAAGTATCCCTTTCGATTCCCTCTTCTGACTTCTCTCCCGTATTCTCCCTCCCGATTCTTCCTCTCTTCTGCTTATCCTCTCCCCGATTTATCCTCTCTTTTTTTCGTTCTGCTCCTCCGTTTCTTCTTTCCCGTTGTGGCTAGCCGGAACGCCTTTTTGCTCTTCCCGTTTGATCGGGTAGTGGCTAGCTAGAACTCGCCGGTTGCAACGAACCTGCATATCTTCCACGGTTATTTTTTCAGGTTATTTGGATTAATACTAAGGTTTTGTTTCTTTTCAAAATCAAAATTTAAAATTTTTAAAAATTTTAAAAACCTTCTACCTCATTATTATAATTTTTTTAAATTTTTATATAAAATAAAATAAATAATTTTATTTTTTTAAATTTTAAAATAAATATAATATTAAAAAATATATATAATATTAAAAAATATATTCTAACAATATTTTATTTAATTTTTTAATTTTAATTTAATTTTCTCATATCTCGAAACAAACGACGCCCTAAATATAATTTGTGAACCAGAGCGATCCAGACTATATATGAACCTGCGTAAATGCTATTATTTTTGACAAAGAAAGAAATTTTTTGTCTGCACGCAACGCGAAGACTACTTTTCCCACTACTTTTCCTTTCTTTAATGCGTGCTGCATCAATCTGGTAAAACTTTTCGTTTTTGGTCTCTCTAATCATTGTTTTTGGCTATATTTTTTTCGTAGTGTAGAACTCGGTAGTAAAAAGGTTTCTTCGGAAACAGAAATCAGAAATTTTTTGCAAGGGGGTTTCGAAGTCAGAATCTTTCTTTGCAATGGGTTTCGAAATCACAATATTCTCATTTACCAAACAACATTTATCTAACCTCTGATTTCACATTTACCAAATCATTTTGAATCAAATGCACATTATTTTTCACATTTTCTAAGCAACCAAACATAAATTATTGTTTGAAAAACATTTATCTAACGTCAGATTCTTGAAGGCCGACGGGACAATTTTTTTCAGAGGCAAGGAGGAGGCCGACGGGAGTAGGGGGGAGGAGGATAGAGAAGATAAAAGTGGAGAAGAGAGGAGTTTTGGTCTTAGGCGGCAACTTGAAAAGTAATGATCTGCTATGTGCGGTTCTATTCACAATATTATTGAAATGCATACGTGGCATGTTGTTATTCGACGGTGTAAAAAACAACTTGACACCCGACCGGCTCTCAGTGCTTCTCTTTATTTTGTTTCCCCATCCCTAATCTCTCTCTCCCTCTCTCTCTCTCTCTCTCCCTCCCTCACGCTGTGGATTGCCGCCGCCCCTTCCCACGCTGTGCTGCTATTGTGCTGTCGCCGCCTCTCCTAGCAAGTGAGTCTCTCTCTCTCTCTCTCTCTATTACTGATCCTTTATAGTTTGTATTTCGTAAATTCTTGTATTTATCAGTCTGATTGTAAATTAATCGCTTTGGTATAACGATCGTTACCATTGGCGTTTCATGTACGGTGAAATCTTTAGGCATTTAGGTTTAGGTTGTGTTGCATCGTTAAGCTGCAGACGCAGAGGGACGGAGAGAGGGAGAGGGAGAAGGAGAAGGAAGCGAGCTGTGTGTGGGAGGAATGGCGAAGGAGGAGGAATTTCGAGTGTACAATTCGTTGACTCAGCAGAAGGAGATCTTCAAGCCGCACGAGACGGGGCGTGTTGGCATGTACGTCTGCGGCGTCACCGCCTACGATCTCAGCCACCTAGGCCACGCTCGCGCCGCTGTCAATTTCGACGTCCTCTTCAGGTTATTCTCCTTCAGTTTCGATTACCTGATTGCCCACTTATCTGGTAGCTAATAGGATAAGACCTAGAATATAATTGCCAACATGGATATTTGTCGTTGCTAATTTTGCTTCTGATCCGACAACTTCAAGCAATTTATTGCCAAACAGTAAAAATTTATTTTTTTGAAAATTTTTCTATAAAAGATTTATAAACAGAGAAACGGATTGGAGTTAACAATTTATAATGCTATTACACAGCATAGAAAGCTTTGCTGGACGGTAAAGCAGCAAGACTTTCCTCTGATATTGTAAAAACACACTTCTCATTTGTTCTTCAGGTTCCTCCATATACCATTTGAGGAATTATCACTGACGGATCTTTGGCTGCAAAAGCTTAAAAGATAATTTCCTTACCCAAAAAAAGAAACCTCTTCCACTCCGCATCTTGAGTAAAACGGTACAATGTACAGGTTCTGCCCACCCATTTAATAATCACTTCAAAAGATTTAGTCTTTTGATTTGGAAATTGTGCTCATGCATGTGACCTAGGGCCACTGTATAGATGAATTTCATTTGCTCTTTTTTTGCTCTTTGTTTGCTCTGACTTGGTTAACCCATCATGGGCCTTAAAAAAATGAACTTTATTGGACCTTAATTCGAAGCTGAAATTCCTTGGCCAATATTTGCTAATTTGAAGCTGAAATTGACGTTAACCTTAAGCCTCAGTTTGGATTGGAAACTCACGTCTCATCTCATCATTACAACTTTTTTAAATTCCTACAAAATATAATAAACAATTCAACATTTTCAAATCCCAAAACAATAATAATATTAAAAAATAATATTCTAACAATATTTTATTCAACTCATCTAAAATCAACTCAACTCAGCTCAACTCACTGCACAACTTATCCCATTGTTTAGCTTGTGCTTTTGCCTTATTTTACAATGTGGCTACTGTGCCCTTCTTTTTCGTACATGAATTAGGTATAAAGCAATGATAATTAATATGTGGATGGTAGTCATGGTTTTACTTGGAATTGAACCCTGTAGATATCTTCAACACTTGGGCTATCAAGTTACTTATGTGCGGAATTTCACCGATGTTGATGACAAGGTGAGAATAATCAACTTTTGAATTGAAGAATTTTTTATTTGAAATGCTGTATCAAGACATGTTTGAAGCCATATAAGATATAAGATGAAAACAGAAATTCCATCCATCCATCCATTGTGGATAATGGAAATTCAATTTTGATATGAGCAGTCACTTTACTCTCTAAAATGTGGGAATAATAATCGATTTGATTGGGATGCATCCATCTGCTTGGCTACCTAATTTTTATTTCTCAAAATCTTCTTTAAAAGCCATCAAAACCCTATTGTTTAGGAGGAAATAATGGTAGACACAATGTATGTTTCCCTTGCAAGTGTAATACTTTATTGCTATGGAAGAACCCCTTTTTAGAAGGGCCACTGCCCCAGCCAATATATGCTGAGAGTCAATCTTTAAATGGTAGAGTTAGTACTTACAGAAGATTTTCAAATCTCGTGCTTTCCTTGTGCCTGAGAAGTAGAAACCCCTCTATTCTCAGAGCTGGCAGTATTCTATTCTTACCATTAGAGATACTGGTTGTTAGAATGGTTAACTTTTTTAAAACTCGTCTCAAATGTTTGGAAAAGGGTATCCTAGTGCCTTACCTATAGGTCTGAGAGGCAAATTAACAAAACTGAATCTTAAAGAATCTTCTCCTTAGGTCAATTTTTTTAAACAAAGATCCTCTTCTCTTATTAGGCTCCCAAATATTTTTTCTTTACATTTTCCACTATGTGATGCTACATGGATAGTTAGCCAAGAAACAATGTTTCCTGAGTAAAGGTAAATAAACTCTTCTGAGGTAAATAGGAAGTTATTTTCCGGAACGAGCTCATGCCTTCAAACACAGCTGTTCAACTTAGTCCATCTGCCGATCCCACCAAGATCATCCTTTACATCTGGCTTGTTGTTCATGGCCTCTTATTGGCAGCCTCTTGCAGGTTGCTTGTGATTCTGTGAACTTGAAAATTCCTGGTTCCATGGCAATCAGCACCCATTCTGGAACTGTTTCGAGTCATTCGCTAATACATAGTTGTTGGTCGACAACCATGCCTCATGATCCATCCTATTTGCTGGGCTTTGTCCACAAATTTCATTGGATAATTTGGATGTTATACTATGGTGGGGTGATTTTTTTCTTTTTATTGCAGTGTCAAGAAATTGCATGAAAAAGTCCTTAGGGGGGCCAGCGATTGAGGATTTTTTTCTTTAGAACCCTTTTCTTTTGGAATGTCCACCCAATCATGCCTTTCTATTTTTAGTTATCAGAGATCTTCAGAGCCCTTTTCTTTTAGATCTCTGCCCAATGATGTTTTCTTTTTCTATTCATCAGGAATTTTTTTCTACTATTGTTCTGTTGGGTGTGTAGACCTGGATAACATCTTTTTTTATTATTATTTTTTATTGGCACCGGGTGTCCAGAAACAATGTCCCGACTAATCTTGGGAGTGCACATTCGGCAAGGAGTTCTTTTTTTTTATTATCAATAAGGTTTTTTCTATGAAAACATTGCGTGAAAATAAAATAGTTTCCTTGAGAGAGAGAGAGAGAGAGGGGGGGGGGAAGGAGGTGGTATTTTCATATACTCTTCATTTCTCATTCATTTAACTCCAAACCATAGAGACTGATAAAAAAAATTAACCGATTAAAAGAACCAAATCATAGAGATTAGGATTCTACATAATATCAAAATAAAATTTTTAACAGTCACTTTTTGGACTGAAATCCGAATCCAGAAGTTCTTATGATTACCCTCAAAAAATACAAAAGTCAAAATGAAAGGATAAGTGAAACCCTATATGATGTGTAAAGATAGGTGGTGTATGGGATCCGACATTGCGTGGGAAGGAGAAGCTCTTTATAATGGTTCCAATGGGGCTCTAATCGTATCATTGACTAGTCCTTTAGAGTATAGGCCATATGGTTTGGGCCTTCCATTAAGGCAGTACAAATGATATCAGAACCTATCCCAACCAGAAATGTGNTTTTTTTTTGGGGGGGGGGGGGATTGTGATACCCTATATGATGTGTAAGGTAGATGGTGTATGGGAGGGATCCTATTATGTTTAGGAAGGAGAAGTTCTTGCTCTTTAGAATGGTTTCAATGAGACTCCAATTGTATCATTGACTAGTTCTTTTGAAGTATAGGCAATGTGGTTTGGGCCTTCCATTGGGGAGTTACAAGATAAGATCCATATGCTTTTAGTTTTGGCAACTAGTGGTACCTATGTCGAAGGTAAATTGAGACGAACTGTAAAAACAATCTAATCGAAAAGCTTCCCACAACATGTGCGAGATGGATTAAGTGGACTTCAAATAGCCATGTTAAATAAAAACCAGTCATGGAAGCTGCTGAAAATGTGTCTGGCAGAGAGTTGGGTTTATAGGATTCTAAGATCTGGTTGGGTTTTATAGGATTCTAGAGGAATTGTTAACATCATTTTATAGCACTCTTTGTACTTGGGCTATTGCTATTGATTTTAACGGCATGGCCCTTCATGACTTTCTTGTCTCTGCCACGTCCTCTTAGTTAGGGCTCCTTATTGTATATATTGGGCTAGGCCTATTCTTTGAGCAATATAATTTTCTTACTTATCAAAAAAAAAAAAAGATCTGGTTGGGTTTTAGTCTAATGGGAAATCCTCACCTAAATAGAAAAACTCTGCAACTATGCTTTGTTCTCCAGCTATGAAGACATATATCAATTTAAGAATCTTTCTTAATTATTCTTCCAGGATGCACTCTGTTTCTCCTATAAACCTACAGTTCGCTTTAATCATTCTTCTAAATTGCAAGTTTAGCACTGGAGTTTACTTCCAGTATGCCCTTGTTGACTGAATTATTGGTCTGATATGAAGGCCTTGTATTATTTTCATTGCCTCAATTTGCTTAAAAGCTCAAATGAATATTTATGTTGGAATGAAAAATAAAACGAATAAAGAAGATTTTTATGTTGAAACCGGTGATACCTCAGTTAACTCTTCATTCTTTGGGTTCTTAATGCTTATCTAGACATTGCTAACATTTTTACATTTTTATGTAGATAATTCGTAGAGCGAATGAGCTTGGGGAGGATCCATTAAGTTTGAGTAACCGATTTTGCCAAGAATATGTTGTCGACATGGCTGATCTTCTGTGCCTCCCTCCTACCCATGAGCCACGCGTTTCTGATCATATGGAACAGATAAAGGATATGATAACGCAGGTTGTATTCCTACTATAGTGCTACTTTATCAGATGATGTTGAGAAATTCTGATCTCTCTAACAGACATGCATAATGCCCAAAGGCAGGAAATTGCTGCAAAATGGAGATTTTCTGTTGAAAGTACATAACAGAGTGGTGTGCCTTTTGTTTATAATTTTTTTTAAGTAAGTAATTTTATTGATACGAATGAAATAGGCATAGCCCGTGTATACTGGAAGTATACCAAAGAAATAGGTATAGCCTTTTGTTTATAATTTTAGTTATGTATATATTTTCTACTTATCAAAAAATATATATATTTTCTGTTGGCATGCACTCAGTGTTTGTCAAAATGAACTGTGTCCATATTAATGTGCAGTAAGTATATCTACTTAGAAAAAATGTGTAGTGCAGTATATTTATATGGTAATCTTAGGGTAATTTGTTTTTCGGACGTAATGTGCGAAGATCTAATTTCTTTAAAAATCATGAAACTGGTATTCTTCATGAATTTCCTAAAACATCATGAAACTCGTATACGATGATACAAAATGGGCATGAAACCAGAGTTCCTAATTGAGTAGTAATTTATAATCTTCGTCATATTGCGGTGTATGTGATTTTCTATTTTTTTTTATTTTCTAATTTTATCGTTGATATTACTTTCCTATCTCAAATATTGAGTTGGGCTTGACTTGCTAAAGCAGCTTGTCACAATATTTGACCAAGGATTAAATATGGGACTTCAAATTCCCATTGTAGCAGAAATATACACATCATAACTTATTTCTGATGCATTCTTTCCCCTTCTCCTTCTTGAGCCCTATATGTGGTCATGGCACAGGCATCCAGTTCCATCTGGCTTTCTCACTAGGGATCATGACTTCCTGGATTTAAGCTAATTTATTTTGGCCTTGATGGGATGTGTTCTTTGATGTTGATAAAAGGGAAATTGCCTTTTACTTGGGATAGTGGCTCCATCACGATGAGGAATGCTTTATTTGTTTTTTAATATATGGCTTGCGTATTTTGTAGATTATCAACAATGACTGTGCCTACACTGTTGACGGAGATGTGTTCTTTGCTGTTGACAAATCCCTAAATTATGGCCAGTTATCTGGGCAGAAATTGGAAAACAACAGGGCTGGTGAACGAGTTGCTGTTGACTCAAGAAAGCGTAATCCAGCTGACTTTGCATTGTGGAAGGTGTAAAAACCTTTGCAAATGACAAGTTTAAGTCTTCTTAATATCATTCAGTATCTGATATCCTCTAATAATTACAGGCTGCAAAGCCTGGTGAGCCAAGTTGGGACAGCCCATGGGGTCCGGGAAGGCCAGGTTGGCACATAGAATGCAGTGCAATGAGTGCTCAGTACCTGTCCTTCCAATTTGATATTCATGGTGGTGGAATTGATCTAATCTTCCCACATCATGAAAATGAGATTGCACAGAGCTGTGCCGCTTGCCAAGAGAGCCGCGTGAGTTACTGGATGCATAATGGGCATGTCACTAATAACAACGAGAAAATGTCAAAGTCATTGGGTAACTTTTTTACAATTCGTGAGGTAAAGTGGAGCTACACATTTGTCAATGCTTCTAAGAACTTGTCTTGTACGAGTATTTGCATTTAAAATAATATGGTATCTTCTTGTAGATTACTCGATTATATCATCCGCTGGCTCTGAGACATTTCTTGATAAGCGCACACTATAGATCTCCTCTCAATTACACGGTCTTACAGCTGGAAAGTGCATCAGATGCTGTTTATTACATATATCAGGTTTAAAGCTTGTCTTAGATTCCTTACTTTTTAGTTTTTATAGGGAATTCTACTATCTCAGTCCTTAGCAAATCAATGTGCATGCGCCTATGGGAGTTTGATTATCTTGAATTTTTCATCCATTCAAGGTTTCATGTATGTGCATGTGAATACGTGCGTGTCATTTGTAGCTTGGATTTTTTACTGCACTGGATTTTGAAAGGATGCAACCCCTTGTAGAGTTGATAGAAAACTGTTGGTATGGCAGTGTTATCCTTGTTTTTCTTCCTGATAAGTAGAGTTTGATTCCTTGTTTTTCTGAGTTGATATGCTGCAATATCATCTTGTCTTGTTTGATTTTATTAATGATTATTTGAATTTGTTGTCACAAAAGGTAGATAAACTGTAAGAACACCCTTGAAAGGGTCCTAAGGTCCTATTTACCTTCAGAAAAATTGATACCTTATCTTGTGATTATTAGACTTTAGAAGATTGTAGAGATGCTTTATCCCCATCACAAGAAGGAAGCCTCAAGGAGGGCTCAGAACAAAAAGTAAAAACAGTCCGTGTCTCTCCTGTTGCTCAAGAGTGCATCAGTAAGCTGCGCAGTGAGTTCAAGACTAAAATGTCAGATGACTTGAACACTGCACAGATATTGACCGGTGCTTTTCAAGAAGCCTTGAAGTTCATAAACAGTTCTTTGACCATGCTCAAGGTACATGTTAGAAACCAGTTCCAACAGGCCTACGATGTGCTCTCTCTCTCTCTCTCTCTCTCTCTCTCTCTCTCTCTGTGTCTGTTATCTGTCTTCATTTCTATTTGTTCTTTTCCCTGTGTGAAATGTGACAGGATCTTTTTAATATTTTCCAGAAGAAGCAGCAGAAACAACAACAATTATCAATGATTCAATCTCTTGTTGAGGTGGAGAAAGAAGTCAAAGAAGTTCTTAATATTCTGGGGTTGCTATCCTCTTGCACTTACGCGGAGGTGATTTAATTCCTGGCTCTTGTGTAATAAATTTAAAGATGCATGATTTGTTGAAGTATATAACATAGAAGTTGCTTTCCATCTTTATAGGTTTTGCAGCAATTAAAAGACAAGGCTCTGAAGAGAGCAGGGCTGGAGGAAAATGATGTGCTGCATCTGATTGAAGAAAGAGCCCTAGCAAGGAAAAACAAGGATTTCTCAAAGGGTGACCAGATCAGGGCTGATTTAACTGTGAAGGGCATTGCGCTAATGGATGTGGGCAAGGAAACTATTTGGAGACCATGTGTCCCTGTTGAACTAGAGCAGCCAGCACCTCCAGTTGAACAGGAGCACAAGGCCTTGCCAGTTTAACACAGAACCGCTATCAGCATTGTTTGAATAACAACGAACTCGCATCCATTCAAACAATTGCAGATGTTATCACCAATTGAACAAGAACAAAGTGGACCACCTGTTCAGACGAGATGGTGGAAAGTCTTGTTCCTACCCCGACCCATCGCATACATGACTGCCGAGTGATATGGTTTAAATTATTGTTAGAATCATGGTTGTAATTTTTGAATCTATTGATTAATGTTGTAACATTTTGGTGCGGCTATCACAAGTTACTACATCCCCATTAGGCCGTGACCATGATCCATGTGTGTTAAATTAATATTGTGCTCTTATTATGACCCGATTCATACTTAAAACACAGCTATTAAGGAAATACCGCTAGCGTGATTAACAATGGCATGCAGTCAGGCTTAGAGAGATCATATTTGGGTGCATGTTAATTAGTAATGATAAGATTGTTGGATCTTGAGGAAATTAATGGGAAACGTTGAATAATCCTACGAGCATGCAAAAATGTTGGATCATTTTCTCAATCATCATCCATCTACTAACCAATTTATAAACAAAACGAAACCCTATCTATTTTTTGGGTTTGAAAAATCAACAAAAATGAATGGTGTATTTATAGAAAGTCATATATCTGTTACGTACGTACAGCCAGGTATCGGGAAGAGGGTTGAGGGGCCATGGCCTAACAAAGTCCGGACGACCGAATATTTTTGTGCATACTTCGACCTTTATTTCTTCCGTCACCCTCGTGATAGCTCAAAAGGTACGTACGTCGTAGGATTTAAGGTTGTAGTTTCTTCAAATCTACATATGCAATTGAGCGCTTCAAAATCCCAAAATAAAATCAGACAACGTACAAATTAATCATCGATCTTTGCGGTTACGGCCGGGAAAACATATAGCAAATAATTAATTAGATAACAGTACTCCAGCAAATTAAAGTAAATCATGTGGAATATCGATAATATATCATTATAAAATTATATATATATATAAAGTAAATCTGGAAACCACTCATGCATGCACGTACAGGCTTTAACTTGATGATCATGCATATTGTGGGTGGCTGTACGTATATACTGTAACACGGCACAAAACATTTTAGCCTGAAATTAAGATGGATGGTAGCTAGCTTCACAAGGAATCGAAGAGTGTTTATGAAGGAATATATATGCACTTCTTTTTATTTGAAACAATAATATTTGTTATACCAATTTAAACAGGAGAATTAAATATTGTCGTATATACAAGCTGCTGCTGCGAGTGCGAGTGCGCGCGGTACTTAAATTAGTTATCTGATCATCATCAGGTTTGAGCACGAGACCCGTCCCGATAAGAGCAAAAATATTTTTTTATTTTTTTATATTCTTAAACATTTCTTTTTTTTAAAAAAAATTCACAACATCACTAAAAAATACTTCCTTAATCATTAAGTAAAAAAAAAAATGTCTGAACCCAACATTCGATGATTCATTTTATATATATATAATTTATATATATATATAGTGACAATTAGATCTAGTAGTGATGAGTGATTGATATAACATAATTAGGTCTAAGGCCACAAGATCATCATCAATCTCTTGGATTAAGATATACATATAATAATGCTGTCCCAATATATATATTATTATATGTACATACAATTAAGAGTCTACTGCCTAGCTCTTCCAAATACATTCATTCGTAAATATCTACATCAATATATAAACAAAAGACTGATCATGCCTTAAAAAAAAAAACCAATTAACAGGTATAAAAACAGATTAAAAAGAAAATGAATGAAAAGGAAAGGAAGAAAGAAAAAGGAACTCACTGTTTTGACAACATTAATTTTTTATTTATATCATGGTCCCGACAACTACCTGCAGACATTTGAGATTGCTTGCTAGCTAGCTCCTCAATCATGTTTGAAGACACAACTACTACTAATTAACTATATATATATGACTCCTATTGGATTGGACCATTAATGCCACTAAGCCATAAAAAAATATGGCTTAGGATTTAATTAATTGATTGGATCGATCATGGATCACACTAAAGAAATTAATGAAATTATAAAGATCATGCTGCATATAGTTAAACCCTCACTCCATCTTTGGCTTTATTTATTCTACATTTAGATTAAGCTTATTCCCACTACAGCTAGCTAACTCAAGTTTAAGATAGAGATTATTAATTGATGGAAAATGCTAGTTTGCCTCCTCATTTTACCCGCGCAGTTTGATCGCTTGTATATTTAATTTTTAATTTTTTTTTTTACTTAATGATTAAGAAAGTTATTTTTAATGTATTGATATATATTTTTTTTAAAAAAAATATTTAAATATATTAAAAAAATATAAAAATAAAAAAAATAAAAAAATAAAAATACACATTTTGCTTATGGGTCAAGTTGGGAAGTAGTAGTAGTGGGTGCGTGTCCATTTCGGTTGATAAAATTGATGGGTCCATGTCCAACCCACAGCTTATTATTATGGAAAGTTGTGGGAATTATTATCAGTTTTATTTAATTCGTAGATCCGCCTTATGGTCGAAGATTAGTTATATACTTTTGGAATGTTTGTAACCCATAAGTCAAAAGGCCCTAATTAGAAAAATAAAATAACTTTTTTCAAGGGCACAAGTTTTCAAATCTACGATTAATCATTATGCTTGATGCTTTAATACTTGTATCCATTGATGATCTGATCTCCTCAAATCGAACCAAAATTATTACCAAATCTTCAAGAAAATAATTAATATAAAAAAAAGAATTACTATTGAATTATTATTATAAAAAAAAACGTTTATTTGTGATCAATTATTTATTACGTATAAAAAATGAATGAATTTTAAGTGTTTCCTAATTGAATCTAAATGATCCAGTCACCCTCTAAGCTAGCTAGCTTGCTAAAATCAGTAGTTTTGATACATGTTAGTACTGTACGGGGCAATGAAACAGCCAAAAGCAAGCTTGATCTTTTTTTTTTTATAATGATTTCCATGATCACATAAGGTAGCTAGGTGCATGCATATATAAATGCTTGAAAGCAGTACCAACTCGATCTACCTAGCACTTCTAAACTTCACTTTCCACCGAAAGAAGGAACTAGTTTTGACTTATGTTTAATTTCGTCATCATGATCTATCTTTTATATATATATATATATAAACTTGTGAATAATTCTTGAATTATTCATTAATTGGCGTGTGTTTGCTTGGAATGCATGTATGCATTTATTATGGTCATCTTGTTTTTATTCTTACACTAATTATTTTATTCATCAGTTGCTAATTAATGGGTAGTGATAGGGTTTCTACCCATTTACTACTTATAGTGTATTTATTTTTTTATCATTTTCATTTAAATTATTTTTTTAATATCCTTAATCATTAAGAAAAAAATTAAAAAAAATTAAATACAAAAAAAAATAAATAAATAACAGAAACCCTATCATTTTCAATCCATTAACTGCTGAACTTAAAACTGTTGGGGGTGCAAGAGTATTGGGCTCCCTGTGAAAGATCGGTCCCACGTACGCTTCATCACCTCCAAGTCGATACAATACAATAGGGTGGAAAGCAAACTTTCCCCGTTAAACGTACTGCTTGGACGGATACGTACATTCTTGGTACAATTGTACGATCATACCAGTATTAATCCATCGGATCTATAAAAAAAATTTTACGTTAAGTTGGAAAACGTGCTTGGACGATAGTAATATTAGGATAGATGACTTTTTGGAAAGTGCTCACGTTGCATCGATATCTCTCCTTTTTATTTACCTTAATTTGAAAAATATTCATAGTACAAATTAGTATAATCCTCCCTTTAAAAACACGCAATCTTAGAAAAAAGAAAAGAAATGATACTTGTAAACTTTTCTTTCCATTCTCTGTACTTTATAGGTCCAAAAGGAAGCTAAGATTTCACACGGAAATCTCCTTGCTTTTATCTTTTCTCTCTCTCTCTCCCTCTCTCTCTTTCAGAACAATCAAATGGAGCATTAGGATTGCAATAAATGAACAAGACAAGAATGAAAACTGTTCAAATGTCCCAAACTCTGACCAGTCTCTCTAAAGCAAATGACATCTTTTATATAACAAAAAAGTGCAAAAATTCCAAGCTCTCACTCTCCAAATCACTTTCTTTTAAAAAAAAATTAAATAAATAAATAGGGAAAATATATTAATATACAATATCTGGCTTGGGGAGATAAACATGATGGCTGAGATGAAGCTACATCCCTGAAGCCAGCTTTTAAACGGCTTTTTGACTCTTGACTATGTAATTAAAATCGTTTCGAAATCACGATGCGGCCGGGGCAAGGCTAAGATGCAAGTCCAAGTCCATTACGTGGTCAAAAGTGGGCCCACCATCCACTTTGGAGAACCTACTCAATAACGGCCCATCAGGACTCCCATTGCCTCGGGTCTGTTCCACCTGCAAGCCCATCTTGAATGACGACGAATCCCCTACGGCACCAGCGCACAACAACATCCCTGCACCTCTCTCTCGCGTACTACTGGTCGGGCCGGTCGCCCTACTACTATTACTACCAGTACTCGTTGTGAACATGCTCCCGTGCGAGACGTGGAACGGCGGCGCCGCGCGTGGCACGTAGAACCAAGATGGGTGAGCCCCCGCCGCAGCTCCAGCCGGGACCACAACCGTCCCAGCTGGGGCCAAGAGGTGCGGTGGCGGCGCAAAGGCCGATATGATCGGGTTCCGGACGTACGATACGGCTGCGTTTCGCGAGGCTTGCAACTGGGCACGCTTGAGCTGTTGTCTCTCTTTCTTGTGAGCGTTCTGGTGGCCGCCGAGTGCTTGGGAGTTGGTAAACTCTCGGCAGCAGTACTGACACTCGTATTTCCGGTCGCCGGAGGTAGGAAAAGCACCCGAATCCGGTGGGGTACTCTTAGAGGAGTCCAAAGGTTCATCATCTTCTGGGACGTTGAAGCCAAAGAGTTTCAAGCTTAAGCCTGTGCTGCTACTAGTGTTGGTGGGAACATTATTGCTTGGTAATTTGGTTGGGCGGTCGAGCTCTGCCATATGCATTTGTACTTACTTTGCACACACAGAGAGAGAGAGAGAGAGAGAGAGAAAGAGATGGGAGATGAGGATGAGGATACAAGGAAGTTGTTGCATGTGTGGGGGGGTTTATATACAGATCAGTAAAAAGGACTTTCTATAATGTGTAAAGAAAGGGGAGAGAGAGAGAGAGATGGTTGCAGACATACAAAGGAGAAATGTACAATTTGGGAACACGACCAAGAACAGTACTTCCGGGACCCCTGAAGGAATATTTTACTATCCCACCGATTCTATCTCTCTTTCCATTTATTTTTTCCTCTTTCATTTATGGTTAAATCGTCATGAGATTGCCCTGATACGAGACACTTGATTTGAAATAGGGGGCCCGTTTTGGTCTGTTTCTTTCAAATTTCAACTGATAACCAATTTGATGGTCAATAATTATGCATCGGAAAACGTACAGTTTAATGAAGTAGTAATGGGCATGGAATATTGTGAGGAGAGTATGGTACAAATATATATATATATGTATTAAAATGACAATGATTGGTTTTGTCTACTGTGGGAATTAAAGCCTCCATCCTATTCTTATCATACCTGCATGCATATATAACAGTCGTTGTTAGTTCAAAACTTAGGGCACTTACTTTAACAGGTTGGCGGCAACATGAACTCGGTCATGAATTAGCTGTTGATGACGAGTACTTAGCATACCTAATCAATAAACATGGGTGAAATAACTCACATCGATCATCTAATGCTACCATAACATTCATCTACTCCAAACTCTTATCATTTTTCCTACACTAACAGTACTAGAGTACTCTAGAGAGAGAGAGAGAAAGATCCAGATGTAAATTAATTATTGTTTTTTTTCCCTTGTTCACTAAGTTGGGGATCAACTTATTACAATTAGGTGAAAAGATAATGGATGTTATGGACTAGCACTTCTTTGCTGTTTTAAATAAATGAAAAAGAAAGGAAAAAAAAAAAAAACTGAGTTGATCATGACAATTCCTGGCCACTACATGCAGGACACGTTGCCTAGCTTCTGCAAAACTTGTGTACATTATTTATTGGTTGAGAACCCGGCCATGATCGGGGTTACTCCTTAGCTCTTTCCAATTTGATTTTCTAATTTTAGACTTTAGTCCCCCGGGCCGGCCCCCCCCCCTCTCTCTCTGACATAAAGTCAGAGCATCCATGCATGCAACAGTTTCACTGTCTGTAGGGTCCTAAATTGAGAGATCATACAAAGAATTCATGAGATCTAACATTGTCAGTCCTGGCCACTAGTGACTTCCGCATGCATGGCCCACGTGTCACCATCGCATATCTAATAACAGATACGCATGTCCCAAATTCCAACCCCCCCGCTATGATCTCTCTATCTCTCTTACTGATCTCATGATGGCAGTTCTGTGTATAAATTAGTCAACAAGGGAATTAGCTGGGCTAGAAAAGAAACAGAGTTAGCTTGTCTGTCTGAAAGTGCATCGAATGAGATCAAAAGGGCATCATATGGATGAATGTTCAGGTGTGTTTACAACTTAGGGTTCAGACCCCACCATCACGCACGTGTTCATGATGATGAATGATTGTTTAGGATGTTTGCGCGTGATTCACGTTGATCAGTTTCAATCTTATTAATTGGTTAATTTCTGTGATGATCTTTGGGGGATCAGATTTCTCCGAATCTTGTAAACTAAGAGTGCTTTGGTTTTGTAATCTCCCACTTAAAGAGCATAATAATTGTATGTATCAATTGACATTGTTATTTCAAAAGCTAGCTCTTTCCAATGCATTCATCACAAGTACCCCAGACATGACCCGGCCACTTTGTTCCCTCTTTCTCATGTTTGTTCCATCCTTCAATTCTCACCTAGCCAATTACTAGCAGTCGTTAAAGGACTGGATCGATCTACTTAATTATAATTAGTTTCATTTTTCAATCTTTTATTTGTTCTAGGTTTTCCTGTAATGGGAGTTTATATATCATGAGGGTCCTCAACCCTAGTACTTTTCTAACTCTAGCTGTTTATGTGCCCAAACAGGGGGCAAAAAAATATGAGAAATGATATATACTCAAGCTTATAAATTGTTAACAATGGCGGCCAGCAGTTGATACATGATATCAGTTTTTAGATTATATATGCGTGCTTAACCAGTAGTTACGGGATGGTGTTGTGATGATCCATTCATCATACATGCATGTGGATTTTTAATTTCTTACATCTTAGCGAGGCTAGCTAGGGTTCCCATAATAATGGATAGAATTAATATATTGAAATGGACGAAGTACTTTTGGATCTTGATCAAGAATAATATTGAAGAGTGGCATGTATGCATGGGGGACCAGATGGATCAGTTAAGTACGAAGTATCTAGGTACTCTTTT
>QEOT01124305.1:266962-389351 GCA_003123785.1 Pterocarya stenoptera | reverse complement strand
CCCCCCCCCTCTCTCTCTGACATAAAGTCAGAGCATCCATGCATGCAACAGTTTCACTGTCTGTAGGGTCCTAAATTGAGAGATCATGCAAAGAATTCATGAGATCTAACATTGTCAGTCCTGGCCACTAGTGACTTCCGCATGCATGGCCCACGTGTCACCATCGCATATCTAATAACAGATACGCATGTCCCAAATTCCAACCCCCCCGCTATGATCTCTCTATCTCTCTTACTGATCTCATGATGGCAGTTCTGTGTATAAATTAGTCAACAAGGGAATTAGCTGGGCTAGAAAAGAAACAGAGTTAGCTTGTCTGTCTGAAAGTGCATCGAATGAGATCAAAAGGGCATCATATGGATGAATGTTCAGGTGTGTTTACAACTTAGGGTTCAGACCCCACCATCACGCACGTGTTCATGATGATGAATGATTGTTTAGGATGTTTGCGCGTGATTCACGTTGATCAGTTTCAATCTTATTAATTGGTTAATTTCTGTGATGATCTTTGGGGGATCAGATTTCTCCGAATCTTGTAAACTAAGAGTGCTTTGGTTTTGTAATCTCCCACTTAAAGAGCATAATAATTGTATGTATCAATTGACATTGTTATTTCAAAAGCTAGCTCTTTCCAATGCATTCATCACAAGTACCCCAGACATGACCCGGCCACTTTGTTCCCTCTTTCTCATGTTTGTTCCATCCTTCAATTCTCACCTAGCCAATTACTAGCAGTCGTTAAAGGACTGGATCGATCTACTTAATTATAATTAGTTTCATTTTTCAATCTTTTATTTGTTCTAGGTTTTCCTGTAATGGGAGTTTATATATCATGAGGGTCCTCAACCCTAGTACTTTTCTAACTCTAGCTGTTTATGTGCCCAAACAGGGGGCAAAAAAATATGAGAAATGATATATACTCAAGCTTATAAATTGTTAACAATGGCGGCCAGCAGTTGATACATGATATCAGTTTTTAGATTATATATGCGTGCTTAACCAGTAGTTACGGGATGGTGTTGTGATGATCCATTCATCATACATGCATGTGGATTTTTAATTTCTTACATCTTAGCGAGGCTAGCTAGGGTTCCCATAATAATGGATAGAATTAATATATTGAAATGGACGAAGTACTTTTGGATCTTGATCAAGAATAATATTGAAGAGTGGCATGTATGCATGGGGGACCAGATGGATCAGTTAAGTACGAAGTATCTAGGTACTCTTTTATATATATAAATATATATATATATATATTTGGTTTAGAGGGATATATAAAAGAAGAAACAGTACCAGTACTACACCAAGATAATGAATATTTAGGGTTTTATTATTGCAAGTTGGAGCTAATTAATTAGGAAAGCCCCAATTTTGGAACATCTTGGTTTTTTTACCTATATAGCCTACCTAGGTTGTACCAAATCCATAGCATGCAATAGGGTTGGTACGATACATGCTAAACCTAAGAGCTAGATGTAGTACTTGTCGGAGATATATATATATATATAAATTCTATTAATCATCACCGCCCATCACGCATTTTTTTTTTATCATATTAAATATGAATGATGAGAATAAAAATTTAATAAATTTAAGAAAAATAAAATAAAAAAAAAAATTTAAAAAAATTTTAAAAATAAAAATAAAAAATAAAAAAATATAGTGTATGGAGATGGTGAATAACAAATCTCGAATGTGTATATATATATATCAATTGTTTTAGAAATATTTGAATAAGGGGAAATAATATTTACAGTTTTAGTGTGAGTAAGTTTTACATTTTTTAAAAAAAAAAAGAGATAAATATGAAATTTATATAAAAAAAATTAATTTTTTAATAATAAATTATACTAATTTTTTTTTAAAAAAAGTCTACAACCTAAAATTATATCTAACATTATTTTTTGAATAAAATCCGGTAGGGCCCTTACACACTGATGAGGCACTTTGGGGCCACATATTCGTGCTTGCTTGGTTTGAGGCAATATGGTCCCACAAGAACACCTAACGCCCTATATATCTCTATCAATCAAATATCGAAGAATCTAATTAAGTAGGGTGTTGAGAGAATTGTCCAATCTTATGACTTTCCCAACAATCTAACAACTGTCTCCTTAACAATGGATATTTTTTTTAGCTTTTTGGTAATTAGCTTTGTAATGTTTCCACCATGCATCTTAATTTCTTTGTTGTTGATTGAAGTGATATTCCCGATCGATGTTATCGTTTTAAGATAGACCGAATCCTGATTAATTATGACCAACAACCAAGTTGTGCTTGCTCATATATCGAGGGATTTTAACCACTCCTCATCAAATATAATAAATTATCACTTAAAGATGAATTGCTACTTAGATTATATTAATATTCAAGACTAAGAATTGCGACAGACATAAAGATTAGATTACATAAAGTAAATCTATAAATTGATGTGACTTCGTAGAATCTGTTAGGTCTATTTTATAATAAAAAGTAACTTTACAATATAACATACCATATCAAGTCACATCAGTTTATAGATTTACTTTTGTATAATTTCTTTGTGATTAAAGTATTTTTCTTTAAGAATATTGTCGGTGGCTATGAGTTCCATCAAAATTATAAAATTAAAAAAGTATATATATTGTTCAAATGAATCATGATGTGCTCGGACTTTGGAGTCATGGGAACTTAATTTGGTAAATCAATGAGACAAACTAAATGTGCTTAATTGGCTTGTTAATAAAGTGAGATCAGACACTCGGATGTTTCCATTAATACCCACAATATTATTTCTATTAACCCATTATCTGACCCTCAAATGTTTCCCTTTTCTTCTAATCTTTCCCACATCATGGCAGCTTGTGATCATGATGATGTGTTTGGATTGTAGAAATAAACAAAGCGTACTAATGATGAACAAGAAGGAACAAAAGTAGTCATTATACGTACGTTCAAGATCTGAATTGCTTTCGAATTTTCGTGATCAAAATATTATTTTTGTACTAATTTCTTCTTTAATTAGTTCCTCCTAATCTATAGCTAATTGTTCATGTCTTATAACAACAAAAGGTTTAAGCGTCACTTCCTAATCTACATATATATATATATATGTGTGTGTGTGTGTGTATATATATATATGTTGTCTTATTTTAACGAAGAACATATAATCCAACCCCTGCAGGATTCTGGAGGAAATTGTCCCTGGGAAAAGTCCAAGAAACTCATGCAATATGGCCCTAATTATAAAGACATCGATCGAGATCAATAAAATTAATGACTCCAGCACGTACGACTTGCATGAACATTACTCTATCAATACTCATGAATAGCCTCGATCTTAATGCATCTGGCAATGATAGTGTTGGAACAGCTTGCCGTATACTGACTCCTGAAGATCAAAATCATTTATCAGTCGCTGCCAAAAAGGAGAAAATAAGCACATGAGCTTGCGGCCTGTGATTTCATGAATGGCTGAGGAAAATTCCTATGCCTAATTTGTGGAGCTAGTCCTGGGCGGAGGACCCCTAAGGCCCTAATCTTCTTGCCTCCTTTCCTGGCACTACATGTCGTATGCCCCCTCCATCCAATCCTTTCTATTCGATCTTCTCATATTTGGACAGTTCACTTCAACTCGATTTGACTCTGTTAAAACTTTGATAGCGTCCTAAGAATTCATGAACGATTCCGTCTTGTCCATGAATTCTTGTAGGCCATGAAATTACTCCTTTGCCCATATACCTCACACTAATCATGTTGCCAATACTCCTCTTGGTCGTCAGTGGTGAGCCACTCCGTGGAAGAAAAGTGTCCATCGGTGACATGCTTACCTTTCATTATGTGCTCCATCTCCTCCTCGCACCAATCTTTGTGATACATCTCAACTAAATTTGTTTCCTCTCTATGGATCAGGACTCGTATTTCCCATCGCCCCATGGTCTTCTCATTTCTTTCTTCATCTTCCCCCAAATTTAGGCCCACTTTTCACATATTCAAGATTAATCCTTCATGTAAACAAGTTAGAAAATGATATATTGAAGTGAGAACTCATTTCCTCGTGCACATTATCATTAGCAGAGGATACTTCAATTCTTCGTGCACATTGTCATTAGCAGAAGATGCTTCAAGGTGTGAAGATCTCATTTTTACAAATAAAAACCAAATAGGAATGAATCGACTCTTCCTTAGTAACATCGTGAATACAACGGCATTAATACACATACCTTTTAAATCTCAAATGTTTTTACAACCAAATTGTAAAACCAGTAACGGAAAACCTGTGTGGGAGCTTGGAGAAAAATCGAACTTGGAATTCAATGCAAGCCTTTGTAAGCAGCAAGCTAGACGCCCAAACATATAAACGCAAGGATGGATATATATATATTCAAGAACTTGAATAAAACAGAATAAGCCGAACACCTTCTCAACCAAACTTTTTATTGAACCATTTCTTTTTGGCTGATTTATCCTTGCCATCCGAGATTCCATCTTCCCCAGGACTCTCTGCCTTTGAATCTTCACCAGTAATTTTGCTACTACTGCCATTACTTAAATTACTGCCACTCCCACTACCATTGGCTACTCCTGCTATAGAGAATGAAGAATGGATATTGTCTCGCTGTTTCAGAAGCTCATCGACCTGAATAATGTGCCAAAATGGAGATATTAGAAGACGAGTCAGCTTATTTAATTATTTGAACAAAATGAATTAAAGTTTACACATGAAAAGAAAATAAAGATTCCATGTGTATCTGAAAGTACAAACATTTTAGGTGCTAGAGTGCAGCACAGGTAGTTACTGAGAAACAAAAAAATAAAAAAAGTGAATGACATCAAATATGAAGTCATTCATGCTATGGCCTCCCCAATTAACCCCCAAAAGAATAAAGATGGTCCCATTAGCTTCCTATTATACTAAAATTTGCAAGTGTGTTGTGTGTAAGTGTAAGGACAAGTGGGCAAGAAACCAGAGACAATAGCGTATATTAAAATGCAGTTAAGAAAAAGAGGAATATATAAAACTTACAGACAGCTTTTCCTGGTTGTATCTATTGGTCACTTCTTGAAAGCGTGCCAATGCCTATAAAAACATCACAAGAGAATTGTATGAACAGACTAGACGAAATACCAATTACAAACCATAACTAAAAGGCGGGATCTCCACCTTTCTGTATTCTGTCTCAAATTGACGTAGCTCATTTCTCTTTCTTAAAATCTGAGCCTCAATATCCTTCAGCTTCTCTGTTGTGTCCTCAAATGACTTCGTACAAAGCGCCTCAATCGTATAGCTAGCAGTCTTAAAAAAATTGTCTCCTGAACAAAATTCAGAGTAGGTCAGCATAACAGAATAGATGAACAACTCTAATACACACGTAAGTAATAAAGCAAGATGATGAAGGGACATAATAATAAGTTCACACCATAAACAGCAAATATGTGAGTTCCGGCTTTTAGTTCTGAGACCTCACAAGGTTGAAGGCCTTCCAACCTTTTAAAGAAAGCGGCTTCAGGGTCCTTAGCCATTGCTAACTGCACCAACAGGATTCACTCATCACTTTTTCAGAATGACAAGGAAAATTTTACCCACATCCCTGCCTAAACAATATGATGATGATGATGAGGTTGCAAAGCTTGCATACCGCATTCACAGTTGAATCCATTCTGTACACTTGAAAATGCAAAAAGTACATCCCTGCAGATGTCACCTTACCAGTCTTCTCACTATCTTCCTGTGCAAAGAGATACAGTATGTCAGGTTTACTGAAGAAGTAACCAACCTTGAGAATCAATAAATGTCTGAAAAAATGGATGTAGTTCAATTGTGCAGATTTTCAAGTATTGGATTGGTATTGATAAAACAAAACCTGAAAAAAAAAATTGCTTGGACACCATTCTAGGTTGTTTGACGGAAACTCTAATGAATTCAAACATTGAAATAGCTTGCATTTCTTAAAAATTGACCCGATTTTAGGTGCATTTCTCGATTTTGATTTGAATTATGGAATTCTCTCCTAGAGCAGCAGAACCAATGACTATCAGATATTAGAATTACCAACTTTTACACAAACGTGCAAGTGGATGAGATTGATTGAGCAGTCTTAGTTGGACGCAGGATTGCATGTGTTTACAGGTTGAACCAAATTCAAGCTCAGGAAATGTTTGAACTTTCCAGTGGTATGAAGGGAATGGCCCTGAATAATAATTTGATAAAAATACTCTGAAAGCTGAAATCAGTTATGGGAAATATTTTCACGTGACGATTATCAAATGGAGAAAATGAATATAATTTTACAGGATGCTGCTTTTTAATGAATTGGCTGAGAGACATGCTCTAGGAGGCTCATAGTTCTAAGGTGCACTGGGAACACTCAAAGCTGGGTGAGTGCATGTTTCTGTTTGTTTCATCAGAACCACACTAAGTTTCTGTTTGTTTCATCAGCACCCTACTAAATTGACACATATAATAAGTATGTGTATTTTATACACCACAGACTCACATATCATATGATCGGGGATATGCTTCTTTAGATCAACTCTCAAATATGTGGAACAATGTGACAGGTGAATAAGAAGTGATACAAAATATAACACTTCACTCTCAAAATAACAAATCCCATATCAACTTTCCAAACCAGATAGATTTAATTACTATGTATGAAAGGGCACTAGTTTTTGCATTGAAACTTAGAAATACTATTGCCTTGCCTTTGCTCCAGCAAGTGATACAACTGGGAAAGATGACTAAACACTTTTCTCCAGGTCACTAGAAAAGGTCAATTCATCAAAGGAAGAATAAGAACAGACAAACCGTACACCAGTACTCCACAGGGAGTACACTTGGGATAACCTTATTTAAGAATGAGTACGTTTCGCTCCAAGGAACTACCGAGGCCTATTCTAGACACAGAAATAATCTCTCCAATCCTAACGTAACACTATACAACCAATGAGAAATTCAGTGATATATTACTTGGGGATTCTTCAGTGCTGGTCTCACATAAACAGGATCATGGAAAGGGAGACATGCATAAGGGGAGAGCTCATTACTTGGGACATTTTTTAAATTCAGCAGTCTCTCTCTCTCTCGCTCAAAAACATATACACATGTACAGCAACTTCACATTCATGATCTCCCTTTTCACTCCAAAATTTGAATGAGAGAAGTATGGTGAACACGATTTGCTTTGTTTCTTCAAAAATCAATTTCAAACACCAGTGCTCATCTTAATTTGTTGCAATCCACAGTTCATCAAGCTAAACCTGCCCATTAAAACAAGAACCTTTGGGTGGATCCCTTTGGAGAAGAATGCTGAATCTTGGAAACTTAATAAATACCATGGCTCTACAACATCCCTTTAACCAGCTTGTTTCACTTTACCTCTTCAAAGTCTCAAAGTTATTTCAAACATGTATTGCGAAAACCACAACATATAATTTCATACTCTTCGCCTATGTGCCAAAAAAACAAGCACCAATTTAGCATATATTCACGGCTCTACTTGCTTCAATTCTATTTCGAAAATTTTCCACTTAGACAAAGGAATAACAAGAAGCATAAGAAAAATATAAGGGGAGAAGATTCAGTATTGTGTCAAACACTATTGTTTTTTGGCAACTTGTATACCAAAATAACATGAGTTGAATGCAGGCATTTAAGGTTATATGACTGAACTCAAGTTCCAGAAACTCAAAAGTGCTGGAAATGCCACAGAAAACCAGGTAGTGTCAAGTGAGTACTGAGAATGCCTCTATACTATAAACTTCTGTATTAAACTAGTGGGATATAATATAACGACAGAAATCCAAACACTACATCAACATGAGATAAATTGAATGCGTCTTCTTTCTCAACTTTCCAAACAAATGGTGCATATAATTTAGAACAAACACAGTAAATAAAACAAGTAATGGGATAAATGATAGAAAACTGGGTTGAAAAAGCACCAAATAAAAATATATATACCTGTAATGCCAAGCCATAACCAGCATTTGCATCTTGTTCAAAATAGAGTAACTGGAAAATCAATTTCTTATGTTACAATTTGAAAGAATAGTACAGAGAAAGTAGATCCAAAGATAGACAGACAGGCACACAGACACGTAGTGACAGGTTGAGGGCTGAAGGGGGGAGAGAGACAGAGAGATGTCGCACAGTCATGCAAAAGTCTACATGATTCTTTCAAACCTTGAATTTGCTCTGTGCAGATGAGGTAACTCTTACTACAATCCCAGCCTCAGCTTGTTGTTCATTGATTGTTACACCAAAGAAGTGGGCACATTGCTTGTCTACCTGCAGCAGCATTCGAAAATCAGCAAAGGAATTACACCTGAGAGTATGGCCCCATATATTATAAACTGTGTAGGCACCTTTCCACTAACTGCTGTTCCAATTGGGAGGGGTCTGACTGTAACAGTGCCATTTAGGGCTTCTTCAAGAACATTTGCAGAAATTGTAGTCTTAATAGGGACACCCAGCTTGCTATAGACAAAATGACAGGTTATTAAATCAAAATGACCCTGACAGCTCTTAGTATAACGAGTAAGATATTACCTGAATAAAGCTGCAAACATTGTATTGACAGTACCAAGATTAGACAAGTCAATTTCCATATCCATGCCATCAGCATCAAGAGCCTGAATAATTTAATGACTAAAATGTGATAAAAGATTAAAAAGGAATTCTAATGGAAAAAATAAATGAGGAAATAAAAAGAAAACTCGCAAGAACAGAACCAACTGGCTCATATGCATTCATTAGATCCATAAGGGCCTAGAAACATGAAGTGAAATCATCTAGTCAAATGAAAACTATACATGGAAGTAGTGAATCCTAATAAAATGTTGTTGATATACATGCTCTAAAATACTCAAAGAAAATAGAGAAATTAAAGTGATTACTTTTATTAGCAAACATGACATTAGGATTAGTTTGAGATGGTTTGTGTGTATTTTTGCGATTGAGTGCTTTTTTATGGCCCTTTGGTGTTGTTTGAACGTTGGTGGGTTCAGACCAGAGCTGGATATGGTTTTTGCGGTCTTTTTCTAACCATATTAAAGGTAGGGTATAAGGGGGGAGATAGTCTTGGCTATGGTGGTAGCCAATGTGTACAGGTTGTGGCTGTGTGAGATTTTGCAGATGGTTCTGGCCTTGTGGTTAAGTGGCATGGTAATTCCTTTTTGATATATATAATATTTTTACTTATCAAAAAAAAAAAAGTGGCATGGTAACAATTTTCAGTATAAGTGAAACAGCTAAAAACACTTCTTACATCATTTTTCAGAACAAATTTCTATCCCTTGTAATCATGTCGATGTCCGATACCCATGTTGGTATCCACATATTATAATCCTTTTCATAAATTTGTGGTTATTTTCTATGTATTCATTCTTTCCTTTTATAAATAAAATGAAAATTTCATTAATATGAATGAAGTAGACGAAGCCCATGTACACAGGAAAATTTTATTATGTATTCATTCTTAACCCTTCAATACTACAATTCTTTTCTTCTAATAAGTAGGTAAAGTATTCACTACACAGCATTGTATTCATTCCACACCAATGCGAGGGATATCCTACTAGTTCGCCAACTGTCAATTTCTATAGTTTCAGGGCCCAGCACAGATATTTTTAATCTTTATCCTCATAGCTTTTTTATCGGTAATCAAGAAATTTTATTCATAATAATAGACAAAGCCCAAGTACACAGGGAGTATACATGAGAAGTACCTAACTAGAGTTTACAACTGAAAGTAGAAAGTCATGGACATTTAGTCCGTTACAAACAATGGCCCCCACCCAAGAAAACAATGTTTTAAAGAAAAAAACTTTCAGCTCCTCCATTGTTCTCTCCTAATAGCTTTAACATATAACCTTTTATAAAATACTTTTATTAATGACCAAAAGGCACGGTAAAGTACACAAGATATAATTTAGAGACACAGTACCTTTTGGTTATTAATAAAATTATCTTCTATCTAATGTATAACCTTTGTGTACTTTACAACCCCTTTTGGTCATTAATAAAATATCTTATAAAAAAGAAAAATGTTTGGTTTACACCGAGATCTTACAAAAGCAAACTTACAAACTAACATGTCTTGATGTGGTACATTAGATTGTAAATCACTTTTTATTGTAAAGTATGTCTAACGAATCACATCAAACCACATTAATATGTTTTTTTTTTTATAGGTAAAAAGAAGTTTTATTGACAAACCACCTCAATATGCAAGTTTACTTTTGTAAAACCTCTGTGTAAATCTAATACTTCTGAAAATTTTATATATTAAAGCTACCTAGGTAGAAAGAGAGACCTGACCAGGAAAAAATACATTAGCCACACCTCGGTAGAAAGATTATAAAGATTCAAAAAACAAATCCAAACAACTAAAGACTATGGCCATCAAATGATACAGAGATCTAAAGAAGACATCCTTTAGTTCCTCCATATTCTTCTCAATATTCTTGAAAGTACAATATGTGGCTACCAAACTGACTTTCCAGCAAAGAACACCAATTTGTCAAGTACAATTGGACAAAGAACATGGAGGAATGATCATACTTTCGAGAACACCAATTGTTACTACCTTGTGAACACCAACTTTATAAAGAGTACTAACTACTTTACAAGTGATCAGTTTGCCATCTCTCTTGCACATGCAACAGTAATTTATCACTATTATTTGTCACTTCCTAGAGGTTTTCCAGTGGGAGGATTTTCCATGGAGCTGCATCCCAAGCAAAGACCTTCTCAGAGGAGCTCTACTCCTCCAAATGCTTTTCCATGGGAAAGAAGACTGTTCATTCGTATACAACGCACGGTAAAACAATTTCAGTTCAAACATCACCCTTTTGGATAGGGCCCAATGCATTTTGTCTTCTCTCCCATGTCTTATTCACACCAAGTACGATTGGACAAAGAAATAGGCCAACAAGTCCACTCCTCATCGCACGCTACTTTCATAAAATCCACTTCTCAATGATTATTCCATCCAAATTCTGCAATGTTTTTCCCACCGATGCATCTTTTCCCTAGAAATATTGACTTAGACAGGGAAGGCCTTCTTCAGAGGTTGGGCTCCACATCACACATAGTGCAAAGGACTTATGTTATAAATCATCATTTCCTTCTAATTAACTAGGTACAACATTTGCTTAGGGGGAAAAACTAAGCACAAAATTTCCAACAGTTTTTTTAATAAGTAGCACAACATTTCCATCAGTTAACAAACAGAAATTTTGAATGGAAATATAAGAAGTCATTAAAGGAATGACTAAATTTTGAAATTATTCCAGAATTTACTGTAGTTAATGTTACTACTTCCTGCCAACACTTTCACAGGCACACATGCACTTAGACCACTCACATGCATGAACACCACTGTCGCCACATTACTTCCCAGGAAGGAGTATATAATAGAAAGAGAAGAAAGAAACGCACCTCAAACCCTGAACTGTCATATTGCCTTTTCTTCTCAGGGTCAGATAAGATGCTATAAGAATATGCAACCTCCTTGAAAAGTTCAGAAGCCTCAGGATTGGCGGCATTCTTGTCAGGATGATACCTGTCCAATATTGGAATTCACGTTCACATTGTTTGCAAAAGCTCAATTGGATAAGCATCTTCATCACCGGTGAAAAAGTTATTGAACGAACTCAACTGAGCACTGAAGTCATAACACCACATTTAGGAGAGAGGTAGCATTTTAAAATTGATGTTCAACACATTTTATCAAATGGGTTTTGTTTTTCTAATCTATCCAAGAACAACAGACTAACAAGGGTAGCATTTTTTGTTTGAATAAAATGATGAATCTATCAACTTGAACGATGACGTTCATAAAAAAAGGAAGTAATAAAACATCAACAGCTTAGCAACAGAACCGATGGTATAGGAGTGGCTGCTCCCTAAATTCATCTGCCGCAAACCTCCCAAAATTCATTTCCGAATTTCTTTTTTTTTTAAGAAGTAAGAAGGTATATTATTGATATAGAAATAGAATTCATTTCCGAATTTCTAATCGTGTTATCGTGTTCTTCAGAATAATAACCTCATTGAGCTAGAAACTAAGGTTGTAACCGAACTTAATAGCGCATATTATCAAACTCCCAATCATAAGTTCCTATACAATACCATGCTGAGCCAACCACAATTTCCAGCACCGGAAACATATTCAAGAAAAAGAATCAAGAATTAACCATAAAATAAATAAATAAATAAATAAATCATAAAAATATTGAAAGAAGCGAATTTTACTTCAGAGCAAGCTTCCGATACGCCGTTTTGATTTCCTGATCGGTGGAATCCCTCGAAACGCACAGTACCTCATAGGGGTCTCTGCGATTCGTTGGGGCCGAAGGTCCTTCCATCTTCGAACCCGTCCCCATTCCCTCTCTCATTCACTCTCCGTTTCTGTCTAATCAGAAAATCCTATCTTTTCCCGTCAGTTGCTCCAATCGTAGAATATTTCCAATAAAGAAAATAGGAGTTTACGACCGAGAAAACAAAAAGTCAAAATTTCCAACAAAATACACGCAATTCAGAGCATCATTGGATCGCTGAACTTTCTCGGGAGTTTGAAAAGACGGAAGCTGATTATGTAACATCGAGTAGCAAAGATCTAATCGAAGCGAGATCTAATTGCACAGATTAAAAAAAAAAAGGTGGATATAAAAAACAGAGATAGCTCTAGGGTTTAGGAATTCACGGAAATATATTGGAGGGAGCAGTCAGCAGATGTGAATATTTTCTTTTTCTACTTCTTTTTCTTTTTCTTTTTCTTTTATCCTTTTTCGTTCTTTTTTTCTTCTTTTTATTTTTTATTTTTTATTTTTTATTTTCCTTTCCCTCTTCGTTAGTTCGTCCTTTTGTTTTTCAATCTACTTTATTTATATATTGTCCTTTCAAACTCTCAGCGATATTACGTAATTTCAGCTAATCTATTAGTTTTATTTATAATAAGTATAAATTAGTCTAACAAATTGGGGTTTGTCAATACCCAATTGTCACTATATACATCACTCAGCTCTACTTTTTTTTTTTTTTTAAATCTTATGAATATCAATTTTTGTTTTATGAATATCAATTTTTGTTTTTGTTTTTTTTGAAAATTATCTAGTTTTCTAAAAGTGAAAATGAAGAGAATCTCTTAATTATTTGATACTAAAAGAGAATATGGTATTACTTTAATCCCGGCTTGGATTCAAGAATCACTCCATTTCATCTCATTTTATCTTATATTTATAATTTTTTAAAATTTTTACATAAAATATAATAAACAATTCAACATTTTCAAATATCAAAATAATAATAATATTAAAAAAATAATATTCTAATAATATTTTATTCAATTTTTAAATTTGATCTAAAATCATCTCATCTTATCTTACTATTCAAACTCTTTTTAATTTACACTAAAAACATGAAAATTACATATAAAAAATAATTTTGAAATTCATACAAAAAAGGTTGATTATGACCTGTTCTGGCAAGTAACTTTCTATTTATGGTTACAAATCGTACCAAACAAAACACATCTTTAAAAAAATATATATAAATAAATAAATAATAATAATAGTGGTGGTGGGGGTTGAACTTGCTTTCTAAGGAGGAATCAACCACCACTAGGAGTGGGTTTCTTTAGTGGAACCCAATGGGTCAAGATTTATATATACATACAAGTAATTTTTAATTTATGGGTTGAGCATTGTTGGTGAAAAGCTTTTGACTTAGGAAGTGATTAGTTATAATTAGAATATGACTATTTTTTGACATATATATATATAGAAATGATTTAATACACAAGTCATGTGCACATTCTTTGAAAAAATAAGTAAATACAGTATCCACATTAAAAAATAATTTTTTAACAATAGATTCATTATTTTTCAAAGAAATATGCACGACTTACACATCTTAAAACTATATCTACTACTATTCTTTTTTAGAAGAGACATACACTTTATTGTATGGTAATTATAATTTAATCAATTCTATTATTTACGAGTTAAGTTGGTGTGTAAACATGTAATTTATTGTTAGGCTCATAATTATAAGAGATTAACTTCAAGAGTAATGCTACGGATCAGCCACTATTCACGGTTGATCCATAGCACACCATACGTGTCCCTTTTTTTTTTCTTCGTTTTGCACCAGACCTGCTCTCTCTTCCCCTCTCTCTCTCATCCTCTCATTCTCGGTGTGTCTCTTTCATCTCGATCTCTCTCTCTCTCCTTGACTCTCTCTCAGTCTCAGTCCGAGCTCTCTCTCTCTCTCTCCTCTCTCTCGCTCAGTTCGTTTCTCTCTCATCAACTCTCACTCTCTCTTGCTCGGTCTCTCTCATCTACTATGTCTCTCGCTCAGTCTCTCTCTCTATCTCAATCTTTCTCTCATGAGCTCTCTCTCATACCTCAGATTTTCGAGTCGGTGGTTAGGAAGAAGCCACATTAGGTGTGGGTTGGCTGATGTGAAATAGGGGTTGATACAAAGATTTATTCTAACTTTAAACCGATTGGGTGTGGATTTAAATTTTACACCTACCAGTAGAGTTATAACACGTAGGGGACTTATTGAAGTTACGGTGGAATCATATACATTCTACCCTATCTCTTCTCCCTTATCTCTTCCCTCTTCTCTCTTCCCCCGTCTCTCTTCTCACGTCCATTTTCTTCTCCTTCAACAGAGGCCATTTTCGTCTCCCTCAAACCCATTTTTCTTCTAACCCAGACCTCCTAGAGGTCCATCATTGGATGAGGCTGACCAGAACCTAATTAAGGAGATCTCTGAACTTGCCATGTTGAAGCGGGCAAGGATTGAGCGAATGAAAGCCTTGAAGAAGATGAAAGCTGCTAAGTCTTCATCTTTTAATAGCAGCAGCATATTTGCCATGGTGTTGACCATTCTTTTCTGTCTTGTGATACTCTTTCAAGGTAGTATTTCTGATTGAAGTTGATGGTGATTTACCTTGTATATAACATTGTATTTTGGTTTGCTTAACTCGTTCTCTGTGCTTGGACTGCTACCAGACAAATTTAGATTAATGTGCGGAAAGAATTTTAATACAACTTTGATTGTTTCAATCCTTGTGTCTATGTGAACTATAAATTGTACCTTGTTTCTTCATTTTTTTTTCTGTGTTTTCTGTTTAGTGAACTAGCAGCCTAGCAGTTGATAAATAATTATGGTTTTTTCTTTTTCATGGTTTTGTTTTCCACTTTCCCATCCCAGCATTTGTGGAGATTGTGTTAAATCTGCCCCGCGCACTTCAGCAAATGTCATAGCAAAGCTATAGCAGAAGACATTGACTAGTGTATTCAGAAGTGGCCATTTTCCTCATATTAGTGCATATTAGTTTCTTGGCGATACACATCTCTCGGTGCTTGGTTCTCCCGTCTAAAGAAAAACTGAGCCGATTGAGTATTTCTCAAAGAAATGCAACTCAAAAGGAATTGTGTATTATTCAACAACGTGAACACATAGACTATTCCAGTGAAGTATTTAAAATAAAATTACAATGATTCAGTTGTAAATCAAATAAAAGGAAATCCCATAAAATCTGGTTCTGGTTTAAATCTTTGATAATCTGGTGTGCTTTCCATTTGTAGCGGTGACAGCTTGATAACAGGGGACGTTGTTACGTTGACAGCTTGATAACATGGAAGTTTGACAACATAGGATCCCTCTTTTTTTGGAGTTTGCTGAACTTGCCATGCAGATGCATTACTTTCCGAATTTATAGGCTCTACTGGACTGTCATCTTGGTCTGAACATGTTGCCGTTAGAGCTCCAAGATCACTCAACTTCTCTCCACTAATTGAGGCTAGATTGTGAGAGTCTTCTCCCTTTTTTTTCCAAGAATCTCGTGTATCCTTATTTCTCCATTGACTCTCACAATTGTTTGTAGTGCCGAGCTGTGATAGGTTGCTAATACCCTCCCGCAAACTTTGCCGGGGCTGGAGGTAAAGTTTGTTGCAGAAATATTGAAGAGCTGCTTTTGACATCGGTTTGGTGAAGAGGTCGGCAACTTGATTATCAGAGGAGATATGTTGTGTGACAAGCAGTCCACGGGCAACACGTTCGTGAACAAAATGATAATCCAACTCGATATGTTTGCTTCGTGCATGAAATACCGGATTTACTGTCATATGAAGAGCACTAAGGTTGTCGCAATAGAGTACGGGAGGAGTTGACATTGTAATGTGAAGATCTTTGAGGATGAAGGTCATCCAAGTGAGTTCAGCCGCTGTGTTAGCCATTGCGCGATATTCTGCTTCCGTGCTTGACCGGGAAATTGTAGGTTGTTTCTTTGCACACCAAGAGATAAGGTTTTTTCCAAGGAATGTACAATAGCCAGTAGTTGATCGTCTCGTTGTAGTGCACCCCGCCCAATCTGCATCTGAGTAAGCAAACAAATCAAGTGTAGTGTGTGAAGAAAAAATTAATCCCATTTCAATTGTTCCTTTGACATATCGTAAAATACGTCGGACCATTTTTAAATGTGTCATTGTGGGAGCATGCATGAACTGAGATACATAATTAACACTAAATGAAAGATCAGGACGAGTGAGTGTAAGGTACTGTAAAGCTCCAACAAGGCCGCGATAGTAACTTGGGTCTTCCATGAGAATATCATTGGAAGACATTTTTGTTTTTGCTTCAAGAGGTGTACTCATTGGCTTACAGTCAACCATATTGGAGCGTTCAAGTATCGTCAATGCATAATGTGACTGGGATAGATGAAGGCCACTTGTGGTTGACGTTATTTCCATCCCAAGAAAGTGGTGAAGAGGTCCTAAGTCTTTCATTGCGAACTCACTGCTTAACAACGTAATGAAATTTGTAACAAGTGTTGGAGTTGATCCTGTGAGCAGCATGTCATCTACATAAAGAAGTAAAATTAATGAGCCATAGTCTGAATGGAAAACAAACAACGAAGGGTCAGCTAGACTACAAAAGAAACCATATTTAAGAAGAAATGCACTAAAACAATCAAACCAAGCACGTGGTGCTTGTTTGAGGCCATAAAGAGCTCTTTGTAGTTTGCAAACATGTGTCGGATGTTGAGAGTCTGTCATTCCTGGTGGTTGCTGCATGTATAGATCTTCGGAAATTAAACCATGCAAGAAAGCATTTTTTACATCTAGTTGATGAATGGACCACTTTTGAACAAGAGCTATGGTTATTATCATTCGTATTGTTCCTGGTTTGATAACTGGAGAAAAAGTTTCTGTGTAGTCTACTCCATCAATTTGATGATACCTTTTTGCAACTAAACATGCTTTGAGACTATCTAAAGAACCATCTGGTTTGAGTTTTGATTTAAACACCCATTTTGAACCAATGACATGCATGTTTGGTGTTCGAGGAACTAGTTTCCAAGTCTCATTCTGATGAACTGCAGTCAGCTCCTCGTCCATGGCTGCTTTCCAACCAGGATGTGCCAAAGCAATTTTAATATTGAGGCTCTCGAGGTATATTAGCTGATGTGATGATGGTTAAGGCATACTTAGGATTTGATTTTACCACACCTTGTTTAGACCGAGTGACCATGGAGTGGACCAATGGTGCTGAAGGACCAGGACTACAATGGGAGGACTCGGGTGTTTCATTTACAATCAGTGGAGCTATTTCTTGGGCAGACCCATGAGACTCTTGAGATTCTTGTAATAGAATTGTTTCGGGTGAACTAGTGTTGTGAAGAGACTCATGAAATTCATTAATTTCTGCATTGGTTTGTGATTCTATAGAGAGTGATTGCTGTAGTGACTCAGTTGGCCTAGAATTTTGGGAAAAAATTTGTGGAGTACAAGTGTCAATTGGCAGCAAGGGACTTTGACATGGGGGTGAGGGAGAGTCTGAATTTGTACCTGCAAAAGAAGAAATGTTAGTATGTGGTAACCAAGAATCAAAAATACCAATTGCCTGTGGCTAATTTGCTGTCATGCAGGATTTGTTGATAGGCTTATAAGGAAAAATTAACTCATCAAAGACAACATGACGAGAGATAAAAAAACTTTTTAGTTGATGGATGATAACACTTATAAGCCTTATGTTTTTCACTATAGCCTACAAAAATGCACGGAAGTGTTTTTGGATCAAATTTGTTTTTTCGCATATCCCAAGTGTAGGGAAAACACTTAGTCCCAAATGCTCGGAGTGAGGAATAATCCGGATGGGTCCCATGAAGTGAAAAATAAGGTGTATCAAAGTTGAGGGCAAATGATGGTAGGCGATTCATAAGATACACAGCTGTGGTGAAGGCCTCTATCCATAAGAATAAGGGTGCACCACAGTGAAATAACATAGTCATCCCTAACTCTCTTATAGTCCTATGGCGCCTTTCAACTATACCTGTTTGCTCCGGGGTATATGGGGATGATACCTGATGAACAACGCCTGTAGAAAGAAAATGGGTTGACAGTTTTGAATTGATGAACTCACCACCTCCGTCTGAATGAAAAATTTTAATTTGCTTGTTAAACTGTCTTGCAACATATTTCTCAAAAGCTAAGTATGCATTAAAAAAATCAGATTTGTTGCGCAAGGGAATAATCCATGTATACTTGGAAAAATCATCAACCAAACAAGCATAATATTTAAATTTTGCAATTGATAAAACGGGGGCAGGTCCCCACAAATCACAATGAATTTTTTCAAAGACTCTAGTACTTGAATGTTCTGAACAAGAAAAAGGTAAACGACTAAGTTTTCCTAGTTGACAACTATCACAAAGATTTTGAGATTTTGTTGTCCCTACGACATCAATAAGTCCCTTATTTTTTAGCATTTGTAAAGCTGAAGACTGTGGGTGGCCTAGGCGTTGATGCCAAACTTCTGCAGTGCCTGATTTGAACCGATGGGAGAAATACAATTCTAGTGAAGTGGGTAGGACATAGAGATCACCCTTGCGTTTCCCTATTATCATTGCCTGTCCTGTTTCCCATTCCTTAACACAAAAATCAACATTAGAAAATTCACAATTAACAGGAAATTGTTTAGTTAACTGGCTTACTGATAATAAATTTTTTGTTAAGTTTGGAACCAATAGAACATCATTGAGAGGTAAGGCAGACGCCTTTTGTTTTATACAGGAATCACCAACGGCAAGAATTGGCATGGAAGATCCATCTCCAATTAGCACAGAGTTAGCACCAGAGTATTTACGAAGATTAGTTAACATACCTGGCTTACCTGTCATATGGTTGGAAGCTCCAGTGTCCGTTGTCCATTCGGTGTCAGCAATGGTAGTGTCCAAAGTGAGTGCAGCAAGTGCTTGTGGAATCTCATCTTGTTGAGCAGGTTTCTTTGGCACCCACCAGCATATTTTAGCAACATGGCCCATCATCCCACAATATTGGCATTGTTGTTCACGGTATTTTTCCCTCTCTGCAGGTGTCATGCGACGCTTGCCAAGTGGTGGAGGTCGACGTTGTGAGTTTGCTAAAGAAGAGTCCCTTTGCTGTTGAGCCTGGAATCCACGACCATTGGAGGTGAATTTTTGTGAAGGTCCACGATATCCAGAAGAGTTTGGCTGTGGGCGTTGCTGCTGTTGTCCATAAAAGGCCATTTGATGAGTGAGGGAAGAAGATGAGATGTCTGTGTGGTTAGAGAACCATTGCGCCTTTGATCAAAGTTTTGGAGTTGAGAGACCAACTCAGAGTACGATGGCCTGGGGGGCTTCAACATAGTTGTTGTGAATGTTTCATACTGAGGACTAAGGCTGGTGAGAAGGCAGAAGACTTTTTCTTGGTTTGGTACGGGCTTTCCAATGGCTGATAAATTGTCACAGAGACCTTTGAAAGTGCAAATATGTTCTGTGATTATTGTGTTGTCTTCCTTTCGAAGATAGGTAACTTGTTGTCGCAGTGTAAACTCACGTTCTTGTGAGTCTTGTGCATATGCATTTTTGAGAGCTTCCCAAACAGCATGAGCTGTGTCGAGACCAACAACGAGTCCGAGAGTTTCCTCGGAGAGTGTTCCAATGATCCACCCTCGAAGGAGACGATCTGACTTTCTCCATGCTATAAAAGCATCTGTTAATTGTGGTGTTGAATTTTCTGCATTTGTGTATTTGGTTGGAGCAGGATCTTCGTTTGTGAGATGCCCAACCATTTCTTGACTCTCGGCAAGGGCCAATGCTTGCTCACGCCACAAGGGGTAATTGTTTACGGTGAGTCGGAGGGTGATAAAGTTGCCAACATTGAGTGACAAGGTAGTCATGGTGAAAGAAATGAGTGGAAGGTAAGATGGAAGTTGAAAAAAAAAAATGCAGGAGCTGTGATAGGTTGCGCCTAGTGTTCACAATGGCTCTGATACCATAAAGAAAAATTGAGCCGATTGAGTATTTCTCAAAGAAATGCAACTCAAAAGGAATTGTGTATTATTCAACAACGTGAACACATAGACTATTCCAGTGAAGTATTTAAAATAAAATTACAATGAATCAGTTGTAAATCAAATAAAAGGAAATCCCATAAAATCTGGTTCTGGTTTAAATCTTTGATAATCTGGTGTGCTTTCCATTTGTAGCGGTGACAGCTTGATAACAGGGACGTTGTTACGTTGACAGCTTGATAACATGGAAGTTTGACAACAGAGGATCCCTCTTTATTTGGAGTTTGCTGAACTTGCCATGCAGATGCATTACTTTCCGAATTTATAGGCTCTACTGGACTGTCATCTTGGTCTGAACATGTTGCCGTTAGAGCTCCAAGATCACTCAACTTCTCTCCACTAATTGAGGCTAGATTGTGAGAGTCTTCTCCCTTTTTCTCCAAGAATCTCGTGTATCCTTATTTCTCCATTGACTCTCACAATTGTTTGTAGTGCCGAGATGTGATAGGTTGCTAATACCATCTATGCTTTGTTTCGGAGCAAGCCTCTACACAGATCGTATCTAGAGGGAGAGAAAGAGAGTGACGGAGGGTGAGGGGAGAGCAGGTGACGGGGTTGGGGGGAGGGAGGGAGTGAAGAGCTGTAAAAAAGGAAATTTTCACCTGTGTCAAGTGTAATATGTATTTTGCTAAACTGCCTATGTGGCAGCTTCTAATTTGTGGGTGTAAATTGAAGGAAAACACCCGACCAGCCTGGAGGCGCTCTCTAATTATAATTATCAAAAATTCAAATATATAAATAGCAAGTTTTACTATTTGTCATCTCCACATATCACACACAACTTATTTTTATTTTTATTTATTTATTTATTTATTATTCTTCCTAAACTAATTAACTTCTTTTACTCATCATCCATACAACACATATTTAATAAGAGAAAAAAATAAAAATTAGGTATGATGTGTGAAGTCTAGGGATGATAAGTAGAATTTTTCATAAATAACTTTTATACCAATTGATGCGACAAGATTCTATATTAACGGTGTGTTTAGTATATAAACAAACAGATTTGTTTTTGTTTTTATTTTTGTATAGTTTAATAACCCAAAACAAAAAGGTCTTGAATCACATTCACATGTAGGGGTGTAAATGGTCGGGTCCGGTCCGGTTCGGTCTGGTCCGGCCATGGACCGAATTTTTTCGGTCCATGACCGGACCGGACCGAACTCCTATAGGGACCGGACCGGTAGTCATCGGTCCGGTCCGGTCCGGTCCGGTCCATTCGGTCCGACCCTTTTTTTTTTTTTTTTTTCTTTTTTCACATCAATTAATAAAAAAAATTTATTTACAATACTAAATAATTTATACTATAACTCTTAATACTTAATAGTATTAATAATACATTAAAGAATATATTAATATATTGATACTAAATATATATAGTTATAGACTTATAGTGATTAGTTATTATGAATCATGATTAGTATAACTATATAATAGTATTAGTATAAAGTATTAGACTATTAGTAATATAGTATAGCTATATATTAGTAATATTAGTATAAGTATAACTATATAACTATAGTCTATACTTAATTATAATATGATATAATTATATATTAGTTAGTGATATGATTACGTTAGATGAAAATTATATAATTAATTATATATATAATATATATATTTTCTTTTTAGGTTCGGTCCGGTCCGGTCCGAAAAACACATGGACCGGGACCGGACCGAATTAATTCTGTCCTAGAAAATTCGGACCGTGGACCGGACCGAATGAACTCGGTCCGGTCCGGTCCATTCGGTCCGGTCGGTCCGCTTACAGCCCTATTCACATGTTTGGAATCTGTGCATGCAGAGATTGTCGTGAAATGTATCCTAAATCAAAGTCGACAAAGAAAACCAAATCATCTAGACAAAACTAGCAAGAAATGTTTGTGATTAGAGAGAGAGAGAGACTGTTTAATATTTAACATCCCCCTCAAGACAATACATTTTCAATTTCTATACAATAAAGAGGAAAGCTAAAAATATAAATATAAGGAACAAAAATCCACCAACCTTCAAATATTGGGGATCAAACCAGCCGACCTTATAATGTTGGGAATGCTCACCAGTTATGGGGTACAAGTATAACAACTAAAATTCACCATTTTATGCATGTTGCTTTACAAAACCATGTAAAAGTGGCAGCGCCACCGAAAGTATTTACATGCGGAGATAAAACCATGGTAGAAAGAGACACATGCCCTCACTAGTTTGAAGCTGAACAGTAAGAGCTGGAATCAATCTTAATTACTCTGGTATTATAGGATCCACAAGACCGACACTTGTGGTGTAGCCAGTGGAAGGGTGCTGTCCCCTTCTTATCGCAGTCATTGCACAGTATATCCTATAAATACCAAGATTGGTCGCCTTAACACTCAGCAAACAACGATATCTTGATAAGGTTACCAAAGATTTTGAAGGAAAAAAGAAGTCTGAATGTTTTACCTGGCAGCGATCCCTATATTCAACGGGGAGTTCCTCAGAAGCCAATAGAGCATCAAGCATGCCGAAGTAAACCTGATGACACAAAAATAAAAATGAAAACACATGTAGCCGCGCATACACATGTAATTAGGATCACATAAAAATTAAAATTTTATGTATATCTATTCTTTCTAACCTTCTATCTGCAGATGATATGGTGACCATGAAACCAATCAAACCTCTATACAGTCCTAACAAATTAGTCTAACTCAAATTTGCAATGTGCCCGGCCCAGAAAGCAGATAAGTGTAAGTTTTTTATGTTTAGCTGAATGTTGCGTTATAACTACAAAAATGAAACACGCACACACACACTTTGATGCAAAACCGTGCATTCTTCACTTCTAACCAAACCAAGTAAGAATATTGATGGTACTTGCTAATCAATCAGCTTCACTGCTACGCCCATCATATGTGTATCATCTAGATACTAGCCATATAAAGTCAACACCAAGCATAGATCTTTTTGAATACTTTTTTTTATAGGTAATCAAGAATTTTATTCATAAGAACAGGCGGCATAGCCCAAGTATCTTTTTGAAAGCTTAAAGCATCCCCCTTAAGCTTTTGTTCTTATCCTGATGTCCATTTACAAGGCACTTGAACACTGGTCGGAAGTTAGCCCAAAAGCAAAAGTCATACAGTTGTGAGAGACATAAAATCCCAAAAGACCAACAATATGAGGACCTTTTATTAAATTATATAATGAAAACTCCAAGCCTGTACGCCATTAAGATCAAATCATTCTAATTTTAAGTACAAAAAAAAGGAAAAAAAAAAAAAAAGGAAATAGCAAGTTGATAATGTGTTGCCCAAAAGGTCTCATCAATGAATCTTCCATTATTGGAACAATAGATTAATTAGTGTTAAAATGGTTCACTTACCGCGAGATCTCCCAAAGATTTGCTACAAATTGGGCAAACATAGTGGCTGCAAGTGTATGCCTGGCATAATGAATGAGGAAGTGGAATATAACATTAAGCACTGACAAAATTGTTTTCTTTATATAGACACCAAAAGTTGGAGCAAAATTTCAGTACAGGAACCAAAGGTGATAATGGAATAAAATATAGACCTGGAAGCAAGCTGAATGCATAAAATGGCCACATGGGAGTGCTCTGACACTCGCACTTGATGTGAACATAAAATCACAGCAAATAGGACAGTTGGTTTCCAAACCTTTCTCCCAGCACTTGTGATCCACTAAATTTCTTCCCAGGCAACAATTGCATGTCATGCAATGAAAGATGTCAATACCAAGCCCCTTCCCAAGACGGCATAAATTGCAGAAAGGGCAATGATATACTGTCCTGAAATAAAAATATAGGGAAAAATAAGAATTCACTTCAACAAATCTTCTTTTTTGATTAAAAATAATTGAATCTGAGCACTAAACTTCTTTTTATAAGTTAAGTTTACTACTTAAGACTCATAAAAAAAGTTGAGTGCTTACATTCAGTATTAAACTGAACTGAACCAACATTTATCATATTCATACGGCCTAAATGGTAGTCTGTTACCATATTTATAAAAAAAAGTAGTTCTGTTACCATGGAAACTGTAACACCAAAACTTATCAAAAAGTAAATTGACTGCATTCAGTACGTAACACATATCCACACATATTTATCAAAAAAACACCCTCAAATCTGCAATCAATCAAAATTATGCATACACAAAGACAATGATTTAACAAGAAGGAAACAAATGATAAAGATGCACTCTACATTCGGACAATATATAATTTCAACTCAAAACCCACAGTTCTGCCCTACGCCACCTTCAAAAAATAACAAATAAAAACAGAATCCCTCGAAGACCTCAATTCCACTCCAAAAAATTAGCATACTGCCAAAGCATCTAACCAACTCTACTACTCTGAAAAAACTAAAACCTGATTTCATTAATGATAATTAGGGAGGAAAAAGTTGCAACAAAAAATGACCTTTCATCATCAAAAAATTTGCAAATACTGCAATAGTACTTTGCCATTGAGAGTCCACCACAGGAAGGAGTTAAGCAAACTGGTCCAACATCCTGAATTTTCAAGCACTGCATACACATCATTTCAGCTGTAGCCTTCCTACAAATGAATTCATATTAAAAAAATAAAACATCACATATAGGATTCCAGTGATGACCAATCAGAATATATAAGGTGCAAACTTACCGATCCATTGAATGGTCACTGACTTCGTCATGGCAGAACCTGCAGGTAAATAACTTGCCACAGCAAGCAGCACGAAGTTTGCAATTTCTTTTGTAATGCTCACACCCATGTAACTGTTTCTCTGGATCGCAATATGACGGAGCACAATCAAGTATATCTCTTGAATTTGAGCTTTCACCTTCTGTTTCCTGAAGTAACTTCTGCTGAGATGCTATCCACCGACTACCATAACCCAGTAATATATATCAGAACATGGAAAAGCATATTAATATAAATAGTTGGATGTAAGTTTGGGTCACAGCATAAACTGACCTGGTCATAAGATTTTGAGTAAGATATGCTTTTCTTCTCGGATCAAGAGTTGGATCCCGAGAAACTCTTCTTATTTCAGATTCAAGCTCATTTTGATTCATCCTAAATATATCTTTCCATCCAGGCTTGAAAGTGAGATCACTGTGGTCCAAGCTTTCATAGGCATCAGTGCCTAATATAGTAAATTTTGAACTCATAAGAAGGAATTCTAACAAAGTGAAATCTACAGCACAATAAAATCACAAAAGCATAACTAACAAAAACACTGCACAAACCTAGTGAAATGCTACTCCTGGATGTTGTTGTATGTGGAAATGCAGCAGAAGTTCCTTCCCACCATTCATTAAGCCACTCACTGAACATTGTATTTTTAGTTGCATGCTTCCATGTGTCCATCATTTTACTTTGCTCCTCATGAGTAAGAGCAGAAGTAACCCACGGCAACATCGACTGAAGGACCTCTGCACCAGTAGTACCAATTATTCTACCCACAATTTTGTCCTGTTCTTCAACTGAAAAATGTCTGTCAAACAGTGGCCACAATTCAAGTTCTTCACGGAAAACATGTTGATCCAATGTCACTCTGATGGATTTGCACATGCCCTGAAGCTTAGTGGAGAGCTCATCATACTTTCTCATAATATTATTGTGATCAGAAGGGATAAAGTTATTTCCAGCTAAATGATCCGCTAAGTTTTTACCATTCACATGCTCATGCAGTTGAGTAAGCTCAGAAAGCGCAGAAGAAATATCCTCAAATAGTTTCTCTTCCTGTTTGTGGTCCAGGGTATATGAGTGGCTCACATTATGAAGAGCCTCTTTAGATTCTAGTGCTGGAAATACTATATCATCCTCTGCATTACTATGAGCTCTATATAAACCCCATAAAAAAAGAAATCTGCCAGTGAACTGCCTAAGAAAGGTCTCATTACAATCATTAAGCTTTCCAGATTCAACATCCAAATACTCCAAGTCTTTGCGAATGGCTTTATGAAATTTAAATATGTTATCAATGGGTCGCGTTGCAGATCCAGCATTGGCAAAGGTGACATCTATTTCCCAGTTAAAAAGACTTGAGTTTAGAGAAGGAGCAGGACTAAAAGAAAGGGAGCGTAGAGACTTTCCTGCAGCTAAAGAGATCACTCCTAGATTTTTGTCATTCACTCCTAACCCAGGGACACAGAAAGACCGATTGCTACAAGATAATTCAATGGTTGCAGTTCCTGAAAAGTGACAAGCATCACTGCCTTCCCCTGGTATTGTGTTTACCCGTTTGACTGGCCTTCTATTTTCATCTTCTTCTTGAGTGATTGGAGGTTTTTGCTCGGCAGAAGACAACAAGGCACATGCACAAAGTGGTTCCTTAACATATTCTTCTATTCCTGTCACGAACCCAGCTGAGCCACAACCAATTGTACTCGAAGACAAGCACATATTTCTTGAACGACCTTTACATGCCCAGCCTGAGAAAAGTGTGATCAGCACAGAATTGGATGCCGGAGCTGCATCAGATAACAACTCTGTGAGTTAGGAACCAATAACAAGGAGACTACATAATTTGTCCAGAACCCGTCCATATCATTGAAAAAGAAAATTTTGAGAATGGATATTGAACCTGCCATATACATGTTATGAAGAAGTGACCTAGCTGCTTCATCACCAACTGATCCTACCAGCCATGGTAAGACGCACTCAATCAATTTCAAGGGCATCACACATAAGCTCTCATACAGAAGTTCTCGCTGTTTTTTGTCACTAAAATGCTTTCGAGCGAGTGGAAGAACCTGCAAAGTACTTGTTAGATGACTTTTAACACAGCTAGGATGCTTGACCATGAATTTTAAGCCTTCAATGCCGATTAAAGTGCATCAAATCATAGGCACAACGTGCATAAATATTTCAGAATATGGTTTAACTGAATGTCCCCTTCCCATGGGCTCAGCTCATTGCCATTCATGGAACAGTACTCACCTGAACTTCCTCTTCATGAAAGTGCTTCTGTATGGTGTCGATTATTTGATCAGCATGTGAGCACAGCTTTGTGCAAAATTCAGCAGAAGTTGAGTTGGCTTCTGCACTTTGGATGCTTTCAATCAGCCCCCTAAGCTTGTCAAATTGAATTTTTTGTTCTGCATGCTCCTCAGCAAAAGAGAGTTTTGCATCTACAGCAGGGAATATAACTTTGTCCTCAGCAACGCTACAGACAGAGAGCAAGAGAAGCACATTTAATGAAATGCAGGCACTCAATATCCAACAAGAAAGCGTATGTAATTGTTATGTGACCCTCCACTACAAATTAGTATTGCTTTCTTTATCCAAGGTTCAATGAAAAAAAAAGTTCAAAAGAACCCAAGAATCCATGAAGGCAGAAAGCTAAAACATAAAACCTCATCATATTCAGAAACTCTTGAGTACTAAATTGAGTAATGCTAAATACAGTCATGTGTTGTGCAAGCGCCGCGCACTCCGGTCCACCATAAAAAATTAGTTTTTTCATGTGGGTCTCATATTTACTCACTTTTTTTCAAAGGGAGTGCACAGCGCTTATGCACTATATGACTGCAAATATCATTTCTCATTTAAGAATCATTCATTCTAATCTTTCTTTCTTTCTTTTTCTTTTCTTTTTTTTGGCATTTCCTGTTGACATTTGGGTGGCAAATGGTGTCCCTCACTGCTTGAAGTCTTCCATACTTGGAAAAGATCTTTTAAGAATAAAAACAGGTTCAAGACTTCCACTAGGCCATGCTACCAAGGACTGCTACATCGAAATTCCTCGTCCTTGTCCACAAGGGCTCATTAAATACGGTACAATTGAAAGATTATATTCAGGCCTCGGGGACTCATATGTTCCATCAATTAAAAATAGGAGCACCGCATAAAACCAAACCTGTGAAAGATGCAGACTTCTGCAATGAATTGCAGCCTCTTGTTGAATGCAAGCAGATCAGAAAATTTTCCAGATATTTGGATTGTCCTAGCCACCTTAGCTATATCATTCAACTCTCTTTTTATTGCATTATGCCAAAGCAATATTTCATCAATAGGACAAGACATACTGGGTTTTGTATGATCAAGATTTGGCTGCATATACTTCCTTTTACTGGTTTTTAAAGATTCACATGCACCATGCCCTTGTTCAGTTTGACTGATAAAGGTGCTAGTCCTGGAATCTTGACATCTGACCTTAAGATCATCTTTGCAACTTTTACGCATTTCAGAGACAGTTTCCCCTTCAATCCAGGCAAATACAACCTTCACTTTAGACAAGATAAAGTTAGAATACTCTTTTCATAAAAACCATTCGAAATGAAATACCACCAATAGGAGCCCTCACCTGCTGAAGAAGCTTCTCTTCTGGGATTATCTCACACAAACACTTGCGCATATCCTGACGTTCATCAGATGATATAGAGGAAGAAAGCCATGGGAGAAATTCTGCCATCATGTTCACAGGAATGCTACAAAGAAACTGCCACACCAAATTGGCCTGCTCTTCAATTGAAAAGTTCTCAATGAGCAAGGGGAAAACCTGCCAAACAAAACAAATGGTGACGTCCAAACTTATTTATGATTCAGCATGCAAAACTCTGCATAAACGACTGGCAAAGTTTGAAGGTTGTATAAGAACAGACTCAGTAGCATGTGTTGTGCAATAAAGAGCAACACAACATCCCAAAGACTTTTGAGTAATATGCAGAGAGCTCATTATCGACTGTCAAGTCCATCGAGAGCAATAGATAATCTTCACATGCAGAGAAGTTGGAAGGAGTTAACCACCACTAATTTTGAATTTTCTACAACTTACATTGCATTTAGAGATAGAGGAAAAGAAAGGGGAAACACTTTACTCTTGGTGATTTGGATGGACATGGAATGAGACATGGAAAGGAGAAGGGATCCTTAAACAACTCTCTTCCCCACCATACTTTTTCATCCAAACGTAGACAGAAGTAAATGGAAACAAATGATGTTCAGATAGATTCCAAAAAGAAGTGCAAAATTGTCTTAGCATGCAAGTAGTGATGAGTACTCAACCTTGGGCAAGAAGCCAAGGAAAAAGTAGGCCATAGTTCAATAGCTTGTTGTTAGGTTCCAGAATCATTCATATGTTGTAAAAGAAAAAATTGCAGCAGGCATCTGCGCTTGAAAATCACAGGTGCCTGATACACATTATAGACGTGTTTGGGATATATTACATCATGTACAGAAGAAAGAAACTGTTGAAACAAGAGAAGAAGAAGCCTCTCTCTTTATATTTTTTTATTAAGTAAGAAGATATTTTATTGATGTTGAAATAGGCATAGCCCAAGTACACAGGAAGTATACAAAGCCTCTCTCTTTATATATGTGATGAATCCAGTACACATGATTGATTGTATATTTTCAAATTTATAGTTTAAAATTCATCAAATCCAACAGAGGACATCCTAGACTGCAATGATAATGAAGCAAAGCTATCATTAGAAAAATGAGATAATAAATACCTGCGCCTCTTCCTTGGACATATGCTGGCTAATTGATGTTTGAAGAGCTCCACTACAAGAGGCTAACTCCCTTCTATAGCTTTCTTCACTTTGCATATTTGACTCCAGTAGAGAAAGCAACTGATCAAAAAGAACAATTTCTCCCTCATGTTCTAGGGAGTAAGTTCGGGCAATATTCTTCACACGGATATCTAGAGCTGGAAAGATGACCTACAATTTCGGATCTATAAAAGATGTAATAATATCTTAAGAGATGTAAGGCATCTGAAAATAAAAAACATTGCAAAGGTGAACCAACAAGAAAATGTAAGGTGTGCCTCCACATGTATACAACAAAATGGAATTATCCAATTACAAAGCCTTAAACCATGTGAAAAAATAATCGATTGAGGTGACTGCAATTCTTAAAGCTTGAACATTCATTCCATGGTCAACAGCTAGGCCAAAGTGCGGAATTCTTTTATTATAGATGTTTATTGAGAGACCTATGGATAAATTATATAATAGAATTATATAAAATTAAGACCAGAAGCTGTTTGCCAAAACACTACGAATACCAAGACTTGGGTTCAGTGTCCACCTACATGAACCAGTTCTCAAAACCCCTCATACAATTGGTAAAAATAGCACATTTACTGACTTATCAAAAACAAAAAAAAAATAGCACATTTACTAAATTAGAGAAAAATTAGGAATGTGAGTCCAGAAAAAGCATCAAACCTCATTGGTGTAACCCATAATGCAAACCAAATTGCCCCGAGTCAAATAAACTCCATGTAAAATGAGAAAAAGTGTACATTTATTGTTTAACACCCGTTCTCTCAAACCTTTGTTGAACCAAATTTGTGGGAGCAACATGTAATTTGTTCAAAGGCAATACCTTTCTTTACTTGTACTTGCAACTTGTTCTAAAGGAGCAAAATGAACAAACAAACTTTGGTAGACATGTGCACCGTTAGAAATGAGGAACAACTGATGGTCCCAAATGTAAAAAGAAAGTCGAATTTAAAACCAAAAATATTTTCTTCCAAGCAAAACCCTGTAGCACGGTTAGAAATTAGTGATATCAATGGTCCTAAATATTTTTTTGATAAGTTAAAATTGGAGAAAGCGAAGAAGGAGGAGATCAATGGTCCTAAATATAACAAGAAAGTTGAATCTTCCATGCGATTATATGTTAATAAATGAGAGAAATACAAGCAAACATATTTTCTTCCAATCAAAGCTTACTTTCTTATCCAGCAGATTGCATACAAAGAGGCATATAGATTACAATTAGATAGTAGTTATTACCAAGACCATCTTTGGAAATCCAAAAATAGTAATTTATTGACCCAGCCACGTAGTATGTCTGGTATCCTCTCCCTTCTTAGTGAGGAGGCTATACCACAAATTTATTTGGAGACACGAATGAACATGAATGAACGCAACTTCTATCCTTTTCCATGCAGCTCACATTCCACAAAAACGAATTAAGAAAATGAGAAGAGAATCGAGCCGCCAACAACATCAATCAAAGCCTTCAGTTCGATGATAATTTTACCACTACGAAACAAGTAAATTTTGGATACCATAGCTTTGATACTCATCAAATTTGTAAATTAACTGAATAAATATGCACATAGAAAACCACAAATGAAATAAAATTGAATAATCGCAACGCCTAAACCCTCAAAACTAAGCAAACGTGAAAACAAAAATAAGCAAACATACAGNTTTTTTTTGGCATTTCCTGTTGACATTTGGGTGGCAAATGGTGTCCCTCACTGCTTGAAGTCTTCCATACTTGGAAAAGATCTTTTAAGAATAAAAACAGGTTCAAGACTTCCACTAGGCCATGCTACCAAGGACTGCTACATCGAAATTCCTCGTCCTTGTCCACAAGGGCTCATTAAATACGGTACAATTGAAAGATTATATTCAGGCCTCGGGGACTCATATGTTCCATCAATTAAAAATAGGAGCACCGCATAAAACCAAACCTGTGAAAGATGCAGACTTCTGCAATGAATTGCAGCCTCTTGTTGAATGCAAGCAGATCAGAAAATTTTCCAGATATTTGGATTGTCCTAGCCACCTTAGCTATATCATTCAACTCTCTTTTTATTGCATTATGCCAAAGCAATATTTCATCAATAGGACAAGACATACTGGGTTTTGTATGATCAAGATTTGGCTGCATATACTTCCTTTTACTGGTTTTTAAAGATTCACATGCACCATGCCCTTGTTCAGTTTGACTGATAAAGGTGCTAGTCCTGGAATCTTGACATCTGACCTTAAGATCATCTTTGCAACTTTTACGCATTTCAGAGACAGTTTCCCCTTCAATCCAGGCAAATACAACCTTCACTTTAGACAAGATAAAGTTAGAATACTCTTTTCATAAAAACCATTCGAAATGAAATACCACCAATAGGAGCCCTCACCTGCTGAAGAAGCTTCTCTTCTGGGATTATCTCACACAAACACTTGCGCATATCCTGACGTTCATCAGATGATATAGAGGAAGAAAGCCATGGGAGAAATTCTGCCATCATGTTCACAGGAATGCTACAAAGAAACTGCCACACCAAATTGGCCTGCTCTTCAATTGAAAAGTTCTCAATGAGCAAGGGGAAAACCTGCCAAACAAAACAAATGGTGACGTCCAAACTTATTTATGATTCAGCATGCAAAACTCTGCATAAACGACTGGCAAAGTTTGAAGGTTGTATAAGAACAGACTCAGTAGCATGTGTTGTGCAATAAAGAGCAACACAACATCCCAAAGACTTTTGAGTAATATGCAGAGAGCTCATTATCGACTGTCAAGTCCATCGAGAGCAATAGATAATCTTCACATGCAGAGAAGTTGGAAGGAGTTAACCACCACTAATTTTGAATTTTCTACAACTTACATTGCATTTAGAGATAGAGGAAAAGAAAGGGGAAACACTTTACTCTTGGTGATTTGGATGGACATGGAATGAGACATGGAAAGGAGAAGGGATCCTTAAACAACTCTCTTCCCCACCATACTTTTTCATCCAAACGTAGACAGAAGTAAATGGAAACAAATGATGTTCAGATGGATTCCAAAAAGAAGTGCAAAATTGTCTTAGCATGCAAGTAGTGATGAGTACTCAACCTTGGGCAAGAAGCCAAGGAAAAAGTAGGCCATAGTTCAATAGCTTGTTGTTAGGTTCCAGAATCATTCATATGTTGTAAAAGAAAAAATTGCAGCAGGCATCTGCGCTTGAAAATCACAGGTGCCTGATACACATTATAGACGTGTTTGGGATATATTACATCATGTACAGAAGAAAGAAACTGTTGAAACAAGAGAAGAAGAAGCCTCTCTCTTTATATTTTTTTATTAAGTAAGAAGATATTTTATTGATGTTGAAATAGGCATAGCCCAAGTACACAGGAAGTATACAAAGCCTCTCTCTTTATATATGTGATGAATCCAGTACACATGATTGATTGTATATTTTCAAATTTATAGTTTAAAATTCATCAAATCCAACAGAGGACATCCTAGACTGCAATGATAATGAAGCAAAGCTATCATTAGAAAAATGAGATAATAAATACCTGCGCCTCTTCCTTGGACATATGCTGGCTAATTGATGTTTGAAGAGCTCCACTACAAGAGGCTAACTCCCTTCTATAGCTTTCTTCACTTTGCATATTTGACTCCAGTAGAGAAAGCAACTGATCAAAAAGAACAATTTCTCCCTCATGTTCTAGGGAGTAAGTTCGGGCAATATTCTTCACACGGATATCTAGAGCTGGAAAGATGACCTACAATTTCGGATCTATAAAAGATGTAATAATATCTTAAGAGATGTAAGGCATCTGAAAATAAAAAACATTGCAAAGGTGAACCAACAAGAAAATGTAAGGTGTGCCTCCACATGTATACAACAAAATGGAATTATCCAATTACAAAGCCTTAAACCATGTGAAAAAATAATCGATTGAGGTGACTGCAATTCTTAAAGCTTGAACATTCATTCCATGGTCAACAGCTAGGCCAAAGTGCGGAATTCTTTTATTATAGATGTTTATTGAGAGACCTATGGATAAATTATATAATAGAATTATATAAAATTAAGACCAGAAGCTGTTTGCCAAAACACTACGAATACCAAGACTTGGGTTCAGTGTCCACCTACATGAACCAGTTCTCAAAACCCCTCATACAATTGGTAAAAATAGCACATTTACTGACTTATCAAAAACAAAAAAAAAATAGCACATTTACTAAATTAGAGAAAAATTAGGAATGTGAGTCCAGAAAAAGCATCAAACCTCATTGGTGTAACCCATAATGCAAACCAAATTGCCCCGAGTCAAATAAACTCCATGTAAAATGAGAAAAAGTGTACATTTATTGTTTAACACCCGTTCTCTCAAACCTTTGTTGAACCAAATTTGTGGGAGCAACATGTAATTTGTTCAAAGGCAATACCTTTCTTTACTTGTACTTGCAACTTGTTCTAAAGGAGCAAAATGAACAAACAAACTTTGGTAGACATGTGCACCGTTAGAAATGAGGAACAACTGATGGTCCCAAATGTAAAAAGAAAGTCGAATTTAAAACCAAAAATATTTTCTTCCAAGCAAAACCCTGTAGCACGGTTAGAAATTAGTGATATCAATGGTCCTAAATATTTTTTTGATAAGTTAAAATTGGAGAAAGCGAAGAAGGAGGAGATCAATGGTCCTAAATATAACAAGAAAGTTGAATCTTCCATGCGATTATATGTTAATAAATGAGAGAAATACAAGCAAACATATTTTCTTCCAATCAAAGCTTACTTTCTTATCCAGCAGATTGCATACAAAGAGGCATATAGATTACAATTAGATAGTAGTTATTACCAAGACCATCTTTGGAAATCCAAAAATAGTAATTTATTGACCCAGCCACGTAGTATGTCTGGTATCCTCTCCCTTCTTAGTGAGGAGGCTATACCACAAATTTATTTGGAGACACGAATGAACATGAATGAACGCAACTTCTATCCTTTTCCATGCAGCTCACATTCCACAAAAACGAATTAAGAAAATGAGAAGAGAATCGAGCCGCCAACAACATCAATCAAAGCCTTCAGTTCGATGATAATTTTACCACTACGAAACAAGTAAATTTTGGATACCATAGCTTTGATACTCATCAAATTTGTAAATTAACTGAATAAATATGCACATAGAAAACCACAAATGAAATAAAATTGAATAATCGCAACGCCTAAACCCTCAAAACTAAGCAAACGTGAAAACAAAAATAAGCAAACATACAGAGGAGAACATATATCTGAAAGACTTCCAATCTGAAACAATAGTAACATGCACACCTCGTCCTCCGCATTGCAGTGGTGCTTGTAAATGCCTCGGAGAAAACGGTACCGCTCCAACAACGGCTTGATATCGCCGCCGCCGGTAGCGAAAGCCACGGCAGCACGATGGAGCCCCTCGAGCTCAGAGCGGATGGCCTTGTGGAAGAACAAGAAGATTAGGATCGGGGGCTTGAGTTCCGGGTCGTACTTCACCCATGCCTTGGACGTTGAAGGGTCGATGGGGTTCACTGGGCCCGACATTACAGCCACTGCTCCACCTCCGTCTCGGTGCTGGAGACCTGGAAATGGCGTCGCCATTTTTGTTTCGTTTCAAATTTCGGATTCAGGTTCTCAAAACCCTAAAGTTCTTTCCGAGTTAGCTAGATTTCTCGCCCTCTCTCTCTCTCTCTAGCTATGAACCTATTGCGGTCTCTCTCGCTTTGTTTCTTTGCATTATGTACGACTCAGGCCTCAAGTTCAACAAGAACGGGGAAGGCGCAAAGGGAAGTTTCCATATTGCCATATTGGGGCAGGTAAAGTTGAAACTTTTACTTTAACGTTGTTGGCCCACGTGGCATTGATGCCACTTGTACAGTTTGTTTAAAAAGTATAATAATAGTGAAGTTTACCAATTGAATTTGGAGAGCAATGGTAGCAAAATCAAGATCAGTTCCAACTATTTTGTGGAGTGAGAAATGAATTGATTTTAGTGAATTTTCGAAACCAAATTGGAGAGGAAATTAAAATGCACTTCAAAAAATGGTACGAATACATATTAGAATCTTTTATAAAGGAATTGGCTTGGATATTGAATACGTCTCGCATTAAACAATTTAATTCCCACGTATCAAAGTCAAACCTTTTTTTCTTTTATAAACGTACAAACCCATAATGGTCATTACATGAAAAGACTTTGTTTCATTATTCTTATTAAAATGTCTTTGAAGGGCAATACGTCATTGTATTCGTTAAACGACTACGCGCATAAAAGTCAAAAAAGATAAATAATTAAATACTATTATTCTCTCCTAAAAGACTGGACCTTCTCGGATGATGACACGTAAGGATGAAAACCAAGACGTTGGAGCGGCAGCAAGTGCGTGACACGTGTGTGTTTGGCACGTTCCGCATGAGCCACGATCGTTTTGGGAGTCGCTTTGTCCACGTAAGCATCCACTGCATGAGACAGATAAGATTCTAAGCTGATGGCATGTACTTAACTTCGTTCATGAAAACGACCGGAGAGAGTGCCATTTTTGGTCATTTTGAATTAAAATTTTATTATAAAATGTGAAATTAGAATCTCGGATGGACTCATAAAAAAAAAGAAAATCTCGGATGGTAAAATGCCGACAATGATTTAATATAATTTTAAACAAAAATGTTGAATACAAGCGGCATGTATAATCATTTCACAAACGATGTCTAGGTAAAAAATAAAACAGTTCATTTTGAATTTTGATAAAAGAGCTCATTTTGGCTCCCATTCTCTCCACCTCGTCTTCTCCATTCTTCCTCCTTCCTTCGTCCAGCATTTCCTTGAACTCCACTTACTCCATTTTCCTTTCTAGCATCTTACTGGTGTTCCCTCATCTCAAAACAAAAGCTCTGAAAGTTGGCATCAAAGCCAAAGATATCCTCCAAGTTATTCTTCCCAAAATTCATCTCAGGACAACAACGATCTAGGTGTCATCTCTAGCCCAACAAGCAAATTAAGAATGAAAGTTTCTCGAAAATTTTTCAAATATTAGTAAAGTTTACCGTCTCCAATTCCAAGTTTTTTTTTTTTTTTTTAGGAAAGCCCTAAACAAAAGTCCTTTTTAAGTTGCAAAACCATGACAAAAATATCACTTTTTTCAAGGGTCCGGAAGGAATTCAAATGTTCATTTTAGAAATTAAGCTCCAGAAGATGTATTATAGGGCATGTTTAAGGACTTAAAGAAGATCCATTTAATTGAATTGTTAACAAAAAGTGTATAAAAAAAAAAGGTTTCCAATGCTAACCACTGCAAGTTATAAGCATTCCTGAGCTCTGATGCAATGCATTCTTTTTTCAATCCCAAGACTGCATAGAAGTCATTGCTCTTGTTTTCTTCATTTTTCATTCTCCGAGACTACATCTGTGTGGGTTGGAACAAGAAAACCTTGCATTTGATTTCCATGAGAAGAAGGGGGTGGAGAGAAGATGAAGGAACGTTGAAACGAACTGTTTTAAAAAAATTTACGCAAAATTTCTTTTCAGATTTCTCTTTCTTGCATTTCTTCTCTCTCTCTTTTTTAAATGTACGTGGCATGGCCGATTGCCCACCACTTGTGTTATCCGACTGTACGTAGAAAAATTGAATTTTAAAATATATAAACCATACACATTTTTATAAAATAATTAAATAAATTTAAATTTAAAATAATATATATACTTTTTTAATAATAGGCTCAATTATTTTATGCAAATTAACAATATATTTAGCATAATTAAAATAATTTAATCAAATTTATTTTATGCTGCCATGGTACGAATTAAAGTTTGCCACAAAATAAAATGAGAAATATCTTATCTATAAAAAAAAAAATTATATAAAAATAAATTCGTAAATTAATATAGTTTAATACAGTATATATTTGATATTAAAATTAAAGTTACTGATGAGAGTACAGGAGACGCAAGAAAACACGCGAAATGCATGTGCAGAGTGCGTGGGAAATGTTGGGTGGTAAGTGAGGGGCTCGTGGCGTGACAAGTGGGATCTGTCTGCTGCGGCTTTAGAGAATGGAGATCCCAATGCTTTTCGGCTTTTTGTTACCTGTCAATGTCAGCTCATTGAATCGTGATATCTAGGTGGACGGGTTTGTCCCCACGTTAAGGGTCACATTTCATGGCATTGCATGCATACTGTTCTATTATTGGAATTAAAATCAAAGTGATAAGTATATTACATATTCCATAATGAGATAAAAATAAAATAAGACAATAGTGTATAACATTACTCACTTTTTTATAATTATTATTTTTGAAGAGTAATGCTAAGAATAAATGTCAAATGCACAAATCTTATTTATTTTTTACATTTTTTTTATAATGAAAATTCATTTTTTTTTATAAAATGCATGTATGATACTTATGCATTTATTTATTTTTATATATAATTATTCATTTTTGATTATGCTAAGACACTCACCCTTCACCTAACCTATATAATGTTTCAACATTTGGGATTATCACAAAGTTGGTCAATTTAAGATATATCAATTGATATGTTCTGTAGGTTTTTAGATAAAAAATTGCCATGATGACTTGAATCAATACATGCCTTTACTTGCCAACCAAGCAAAGAGTAGTGCCCTTTGGTGAAGTAGAAATATTTTCAATGTATTCTCTAATATTTGAGAAATTGTGACTTATCACAAGTATCATTTTATTTATATGTTGTGACTTTTCACAAATATCATTTCATTTAAATAAGTTGTGACTTTTTACAATTGTCATTTCATTCCAGTTATTACTTTTTTCATGTGCCTTTTCATTCTCTATAAATAGAGAATCTCACCCACAAATTTATTGACTCTAAATTCTCTATAAAATTAGAGAAATACTCCAACCTTCTTTTGTCTCTCTCTCTCTCTCTCTCTCTCTCTCTCTTTTGAGTTTTGGTTATTTTATATCGAATTCGAGGATCTTCTTTTGTGTGCACCAATAAAAAGATTAATGGAAACCGACATTGTTGGATCTTGGGAGTAGACTATCAAGAAGCCTAATACATGTTTAATTTTGAAGGTGGCATAATCTACTTTACGGGAATAGTCTATCACAACGTGCCTCAACACCAGGTTTTCTTTTTCTAATTTTTTTTTTTTTTTTATAATTTTACATATCCTCTAGTTTACAAAGCATTTGCATATATATATATATATCAATTATTATTCCAAATATTTCCCAAAATGTTCTACACTAAAATTTGTTTTTACTCTCAATCTTGTACAGGTTGATGAAATTTAATCAGTAACTTAAAAGATCAATTAAAACACGTTGTATAATTGAATGCCGTCAAAGACAACAGCTTCAAGATGGACAATAATATTGCTCTAGCGGCCTCTATGTTATATTATAAATAATTGAGAAATATTATTAATTGTTAGTCTTTGTTGTCTACTTTTACACCTACGTAGTACGTACTGATATGATCACATATATATATAAAAATAATTCTAAATATCAACTATTTAAATAAATAATTATTTAAAATGTATCACAATATTAGTCCATATATATATAACTAAAAAATTATTAATAATTAATTATGTGTCGTACTTTTACGCACATTTGCATTCTACTTAGTTACGTCGTACGTCAAGAATGACACCTACATTCAAATGCCTACTCGGATTAAAATAAGATTTGCCGGTAGTACGTACTTGTGTTCTGCGCCCCTGGCCTCTGGGGGTATCGAAAACACTGGTTCTGGCCTCTGGGTTCCTCAACAGTCAACATTTAAAAAACAATTTCTTATAAACGTAACGTGTGGATAGATGTGCCATCGAAGAATATATACATGCATGCTACATAATTAATTAAGTCTTTATTTATTTGTTCTAATTTATATTTATGGAGCCTATATAAAAATATATAAGCCAGCTAGCTGTTCTTAATATATTATTATCCCAACATGCATCGAGTATGAGCTGCGTCTCCAACATTTTTTAATTATTATTAATTTATTATTATTATAAGTTAGTTACGACCTATGTTTTTACATATATATTTTATCCCAGAAAATGAATCAAAGCATACGTTTTTTCTTAGCATCATACATTAGATAATTTATTTTATAATAAAATGAGTTTTATAATTTGACGTACAACTATACTATAGATTTGTAATTATATTTTAAAAATATTTTTTTACAGACCAATTGTTTTTTAACATGATCATAATCACTGGGACAAAAATAACATTACAAGTCAAATACAAATGTTATTTTTTCTTAATAAGAATACTACAGCAAAAAAGTAGGAAAAAGAATGAGAAGATAAATTGAAAGAATTATTCTATTTTGGTGTAAAACATACTATTTATATTATCACTTAAATAATAAAATTTTATTTATAAAATTTAAAATCTATATTTAAAATCTAATTATATCATATAAATAGTTTAAGGAGGAGAAGTCTCCTTGTCCCTTGTCCCCTGCTTAATTGAAAAAATCACATCATACATGGTGGATGAGTCATCGGGCAATTAATAATGATATCCTGATCATCAATCATCATCATGATATTGTCGTTTAGCCCTTTGGCGTACGGTTTACTTTCCTTCAACCTATTTGTTAAATCCAATATCTTTTGGAGTAATGATTTGTAAAAACTTCTAAATATATACATCTCGTACAATCTTTTATAAAATAATGGATTTCTTCATAAAAAAAATTATAAAAATAATTTTAAGTGCAGACTTACTTTTTTACAAAGGTGATCTTTCACAAAACTTACAAACTTTAAATTCGTATATATCTAGCATTATTTTATCTTTTGTCATAAAATTTATGATTTATAGTCACAAATTAATGCATGTTAAATTGCATAATCTAATCAACTGATATATAAAATTATGTATCACATCAACAAATATATTTGAAGATGACAAGATTTAAAATGATATGCGGATTAGTAATAATGTTAAATAGTCAAGCCACAAAAAGATTATATAAAAGTAATATTATAAACTGATGTAATTTAATGTAGTTCGTCAGATTGTAAAATTATTTTTATTGTAAAATAGATTTAAGGAATTACATGATCGTTTTAGTAAGAAAGCCTTAATATTATTAATGCTAGTGCTAATTGAGTGGTGCCAGTTTGCAAGAATATCGGTCGACAAAGGATTATGATCAGCAGTAATTCAATGATCATATATATATATATGTATAGATGTAGGTCGCACTTAGAATATATATGGACCAATATACATTATCCTTTTTGGGTGGGAGCATGCTGCATGCAGGTTCTTTTACCCAGCCATTAACGTTTTTCGAAAATGGCCTATGTTGGCATCATGCATTTGATGATCATCTCAAGGCAGGAATCGATATGGTGGAATTTTGGAGAAAATGGCCGACGTTTCTAGCCTTATCCAATCCTATATGCATGCATTAAATGGTTCCAACACTTGAAGCACAAGCACTATAATCAACTAGATAGCGCCACCCCCCCCCCCCCCCCAAAAAAAAAAAAAAAAAAGACAAGAAATTATTAAGACCAGAAAATTGCTCGGCTAAATCAGACATGAAGAATTAGATTATGCACCATTAATTTGTGTGGGGATCGAGGCACTAACCATGTAATAATAAGTGGGTGCGTGTCCAAAAACCAAAACCAAATGGATATGATGGGATTCGTACTCAATATATACACATACATATATATATGTGTGATATAATATAAAATCACTATTTATTTCAAAAATTTAATATGATAGATATTAAAATGTAGATTTAATTATTTATATTATGTTAGCATGATTGGCACGAGTTAATTTCTCAATTATGAAATAAATAATTATTAATGTATGATCCCATGCAATAATGGATGATCATCATCTACCTCATTATTAGCCGCAAGTTGTTGCCACCAATTTTACTCAAATATGTAGGTCCTAGATGTCATTGTAATAACAGCATTTTTGGGAAAGTATACATCTTTTTTCATACGCATGCATAGTATTGCCAACTAATTAACAAAGTGTGTACGTGCATGTGTGTTTATATATATATATATATATCGGTGTGTGTGTGTGTGGTGTTGTCTGACCTCATGATCCATTGATGTTAGACAATGAATGATCAATAAATTACGGTTCTCCAAATCGGTAAGTTATTGCGTGTATAATTTCGCATCGGCAGCATGCAGATCTGAGTCTGGCTAGCTAATTGCTAGTACTTATACCGCCTTTAGACATTAGATCGTTTAAGATCGATCAGCATATAATATAAATTAAAGCCATTAATTAATTAGTTGGCTCGTCCTGATCATCTCAGCTATCAAAAGTTAATGTTGTATATATATGTGCAGAAGTCGTGCATCTAGCTAGCTAATTGTTTTGATGGCGGACCAGTGGAGGAAGATTTAGAATTAATGGAACACGTACGCGTGGTCTTCTAATATTTGTTGGCCACGCAGCATAATGCACATCCCCCGACCCTCAAAGGCAGGCGTGCCTCTTTGGAGCACCGGAGAGGCGTAGTGACTTAATTAATTAGCTTATATATCACAATGCATGCATGCAGTAGTCGGCCTAATATTTTTCTTTAATTTGCCTTTTCATGAATATATATATATATGTTACTATGTATACATATATGATATTTATAATTTATTATATACTTTTTTCATCAGGAGACAGGAGTCTACGTACGTACCTTTAGTTCCATGTTACTAAACAAATTGAACTTAAAAAATATATATATATAAATTATAGAATATAGAATTTGGGAAAAAATGACCTTACTTTTTAATTGAGTGCATGGAACCGAAGATCGGTGCAAGACTTATAATTGAAGCCCAGCCTAACGCATTTTACACGAGAAATGTCAGAAAGTTTAAAAGAGTTTATGGATTTACGATTGATGTCAAATGTGAGCAGGGGTGGAACCGCCTGAATGTGAGGCATCATGCGCAGCATCTGGCCGAGCAAGATACTTTTGCCTTCTAAAACACCGGCATTTTCCATGAAGGGCTACACAAGTACAATATAATATATTAGCTTTGCATCTACATGTTTTGGTTGGTTAGTTTCCTTGCATTACGTTTCAAAGGGGGTAAAGTTCTTCAGTTTCTCGATCTCTGATCCATGCAGTTGAAGTTTTACCTCGTGTGTTAGACCTTTCTTTTTTCAAAAGGTTCGCCCCTGAATGAACCATAGCCTAACGTACACATGATAAATGTGATCTCCCCCGGCCCCCATATTCTCGTGTATATGAGCCCTTGAACACCAAGGCTCATCATCCATGCCAGCCATTCATGCATGACAGAACGTTTTTAGCCTTGCTATCCACAGTACTATTCCTGGCACTTCCCATGTGCCCTTGCATTATTATAACCTTTGTTCGATTCAAAAGTTTTCAGATCCTTCCCACTATCTTGGGTCATACGTTAAAAACATGAACGTATCGAGTACTTGATCTTACATTAATGGATCAAATAAAGCTAGATAAAGATATGCAGCAGTGTAAGATCACTGTGTTGTTTGGAAAAGAACTCTGCCTACGTATTACGAAAGTTATAAGGGGAAGTAGTACTTTTCATGTTACTACCACCATAGTCTTTTGTTTGTCACTGTCATTTTTCGTGATGACATTAGGAATTTTCATCAACAATGGTGCTCGAAAATTCCTGTTTTCAAGTGAGTCTTACTTCCTAATGCGACCATTGCAGCCTTCATCATGTTCTTGCTATCTCTGCAATAATTCTTCATCTGCTGCTTCCTTGCAACCCTCCCCGTTCAAATCTTCAAGTGGAAGTAGAGGTTTAGAGGATTGGATGATAGGTCCCGAGGAGCTATGGCATGAGATGAGCGATAAGGAGCTAATGTGGAGAGCATCAATGGTGCCGCGAATCAGTAAGTACCCTAACAATCGGACTCGGAAGGTGGCGTTCATGTTCTTGAGCAGGGGAAGCTTGCCATTGGGACCATTATGGGAAATGTTCTTCAAGGGAAATGCAGGGCTCTATTCGGTTTACCTCCATACTTCACCTGAATTCACCAAAGAGCCACCAGAATCCTCGGTGTTTTATAAGCGGAAGATACCAAGCAAGGTTATAAATTTATATTGACACACTCTTCCATTAAAAAATGAAAGCGTTTTGAGATTTTTTTTTTTTGGGTTTCATTAGCAAAAAGTGAAGGAGAGGTCGACCAGAAGTTGGTATTTTCTGTATGGTTGTTACCATGGCAGCACTGCACTCGCTCAGAAATTGAACATTAGAGCCTAGCTAAATGATGCAATGCATATAGGGACTAACGTACGTATAGTACCCCCTCAAGTAGGGGAACAATAAATGCTTTTTTTAGTCCTAAGTTTTATTATTCCATTCATATAACTTGCTTTGTGTCACATGTTAAGTGATATTGACACGTGGAACCACTTTATAATATGTGTTACATCAATATATATGACAAAAAATGACAAGATTTAAGATGGAAAATAGCATTATACACGAACCAATTGACTAAGTTTTTTTCAAATTTAATTTGGATTGTATTTGTTTGCAGCCCGTGGAATGGGGACAAGCCACAATGATGAATGCTGAGAGGCGCCTGTTAGTGAATGCCCTACTTGATTTCTCCAATGAAAGATTTGTGTTGCTCTCCGAAACATGCATTCCTATATTCAACTTTACAACGATTTACAACTACCTCATCAATTCTAACCATAGTTTTGTTGGCTCATTTGATGATCCACGACCCATGGGTCGAGGGCGGTACAACAAGCACATGTGGCCGATGATATCATTGTCCGACTGGCGTAAAGGCAACCAATGGTTCGAAGTTCACCGGAAGCTAGCCATAGAGATAGTATCAGATGTCACATACTACCCCATTTTTGAGGATCATTGCAAGCCTCCATGTTACATGGATGAGCACTACTTGGCAACCCTTGTGACCAAAACTCACCCGGACATCAACTCAAATAGGAGCATTACATGGGTTGATTGGTCCAAAGGTGGCTCACACCCAACAAGGTTTGTGAGGAAGGATGTGTCCAAAGAGTTTTTGAATCGGGTGAGACATGGATTTAATTGTACTTATAATGGTAGCATGACCACGGTTTGCTTTCTTTTCGCGAGGAAGTTTCAACCAAACACCCTAGAGGCTTTGCTAAAACTAGCTCCAACATTACTTGGGTTTAATCCTTAATAATATATCTTAGTATTGTAAAAATTGCTTGGCCAAATTACTTATTAGCAGTATCTATTTTCCAAATAATATAATCCTTATGCAAATAGATCAACTCAAATCAAGGTTTTGCCCCTCCTTGTGAAAATGCATAAATAGTCCAGAGTCAGCTAAAGTTTCTAAAAAATAAGTTAGATTTTAGCCCTTAGATGGGCTTGATAACCCAGACATGGTATAAAGCCGAATAATACCAGATAATATGATGGGCTCGAGCCATCAAGCCAGATAATACTGCATATTTTAGACAAGCAAAGTTAGGCAAGTCTTCAACTGAAGGTGCATCAACAAGCTAATATTTGATAAAACTAAAAAACATACATAGTTGCTATCGAGAATTAAGATTTCATATTCAAGAAAAAGATTCTTTCTAGGGCACTATAGAACCAGAATGAGATAGAACCACTATAGTCGAAGAATCAGCTTCTGATCTTAAGGGGAAGACAAGAAAGGTTTAGGAGGGATTTGCAAGGAGTTCAGGCTCATTTCCAACATTTCGACAACTCTACTCATTGCTGGCCGGTTTGACGGGTCAGTTTGTATGCACCACAAGCTCACTATTGTCATCTTCTTTGCATTTTGTCGATCCTCTTCACTCATGAGACCATGCAATGTTAGTTCTTCATCGAGTTCAAGATGCCTATAAACCCAATGTGGAAAGAATATTTCACTAGTACGATCAACCTCAGCGTCTATATTCTTCCTACCTCCAAGCATTTCCAAAACCATCATTCCATAGCTGTAAACATCTGATTTGTGAGAGACCCTTCCGAAGTTTCTACAAAATACTTCTGGAGCTATATATCCTGCAGTTCCTCTTGCGCCCAACATTGATATGATACTCTGCTCTCTAGGGCATACTCTTGCAAGGCCAAAATCCGAGATCTTTGGACAGAAGTTCTCATCTAAAAGAATGTTGTGTGGCTTTATGTCAAAATGCAAGATTCGAGTGTTACAACCTCTATGCAAGTACTCTAATCCTCGAGCTATGCCAACTGCAATCTTGTACAATGTTTGCCATTGCAATTGATGATCAGATGGTGAATCTTTTTTGTATATGAACTTCTCCAGAGATCCATTAGGCATAAATTCATAAACGAGAGCTCTTTTGGAACCCTCAAAGCAAAAGCCCCTAAGAGCGACAATGTTGACATGTGAGGTCCTACTAATGCTTGCAACCTCGTTTAGGAATTCATCTCCATTTCCTTTTGATCCTTTCAAAACTTTTACTGCCACCAAAGATCCATCTTTTAACTTCCCCTTGTAGATGCTACCATAACCTCCTTGGCCTAATTTATCTCTGAGGAAGTTGGTCATTTTCTTTATATCTGAGTAAGTGTATCTTCTTATACCAAAGGGTCCATTATTCCTGAGAAAGGTCTCGACACTCTTATGTGTTAGACTTTCCTTCTTCAAAATATTTATAACATTAATGGATCTAAACTTTCGCCTGAAGCTGAGGCCAATGACTATTAGAACTCCAATGGCAACAGATAAAGTGGCTGTAATCAAAGAAAAAGTATATATTATGAATTGGCGCATAGACCAGAGCAACTCAAAGAATGTATTTAGGTAGACATGAAACTGAGCAAAATTGCCTTTTCTGTAGGTAATAACAGAGTAAAAATGAAGAAGCAAAAATTATAAAGATGCCCTGATTTTACCATCTTAACCGGTACATGAGTTAACTTTTGACTAACAGGTAGATAAGAAGCCTCTAAAGAATATCATGGAATTGGAATAAGTTACGTACGTAAGTAGGAAGTCTCTCACTAGATTCCTTATATAATAAATGCCCTAGAATTATAGAAATGTAGAAAATTGAGCGATGACCAAAGCTAATGACCAAATTAGGAGTTGCCTGCCAATTAATTTATAAGCCACGAAGACACAATAGACCAAGCATTTCTGTATTAATCTCAAGAAATGGGGAGGTGTGGCCGGATTTGGCTCTCGGACAGGGGCAGAATTAGGTGTAGTGTATTGGATAATGTAGGTTTACTACCCTCTTACCACCCATTTACTAATTTTTTTTTTCATTTTTTTTATTTTTTTTACTTAATAGTTAAGTGACTATTAGTTAAGTTCTATATATTTTTTTAATTTTTTCTAAATAATTAAAGATGTTAAAAAAATGCTTAAAAGAAAATAATGAAAAAATAAAAATTTCAAATACACTGTAGAATATAGAATAGTAAAAGTGTGGTAAGAAAGCAATAAGTTCTAAACCACCAAAATTTCAGGAACTCGGGTTAATATTTTCATATAACAGAAGAATACTGCTACTAGCCCCGTTGTGGGCTCCCGCTGGAGTGTGGGTTTTGATGTGTTTTTTTAAGGGAAATGCTACTTACCCAGCTCCCACGTCCCGTTTTTGTATCCCGCTCGACGTGGCCTCACAGATATTCATTTTAAAAACATAAAGGAAATGCTACGTGATTGAAAGTTGAAAAACCTCTCGCGCGCACAACGTTCCTTCTTGCCCAGACCAGCTTGGCCTATTCATCAACCCTCCCTCTCCGACCTCAACTTCCCTCCTTCCATCTCCAACCTCCATCTCCGACCGCAATTTTCTTTTTCCCCTTCCCAGACCCACTTCGCCTTCCCCAGACCCACAAGGTCGCCCATCGACCCACTTCGCCAATTTTATGATATAGAAAGATCTTCAAAGAAAAAGCCTCGGAAAGGCACCATGGAGCAAGAAGCATACTAGTATTGTAATGGCTATAAGAGCGAAGTGGCTCGCACCATCCACCGTTGCCAAGGGCATGGCGGCAACGGGGATCGTGGTTTTGAGAGCCCCACCACCACTAGCTATAGTACTAGTAGAGGAAGTGATGGATGTGGGGATTTCCACAGGCTTTCTTGAACGGTTTCTGCCTTGGTGCACGTGGTGCTCGCAGTACTTCTGACCGGCCACCACGTCCCTCGAGCATAGCCACTTCTTGCCGTCAGTCCTCCGGCAGCGCCCAGTCTCTAGATCCATGGCGGCTCTCCCCCAGTAGCTTGATTGCAACACTGATACAACATGTTCAAACTCAAGTCATGCAACATGCAACAGCGTTTCGTCAACTCTAAGTTATATATATAGTATATAGTATATATGCGGCCTTTAAGCAGAAGGCAAATAGATAAATATGGAACTATGGCATACACATCAGAAAAATGAAACCATGGTCCACATAAAGACTTAACAAAGTAGTCGTTCTTTCTTTAGTAACGATTATGTTTCACTCCACATTGCCATAGAAATAACTGTCGTAATAGAATCAAGAAATGTTACTGCATATAAATGAGAGGAACTGAAACTCAGAACTTACAAGCAGGCTGAAAATGCGAGTAATGTTGAAGAGGGTGATGAAGGAAATATGAAGGAGTGTGAACAAGGCTTTTCTTTATTGGCTGAAGTAGTTCAGGAGGAACAGCAGCACTTGCCAACATATACCTGAATATCAAAGCCTGCAGCTCAAGCTCCTGCCACTGCACCAAGCTGAAATAGCTACCCATTCCTAGCAGACATAAAAACAGACCCAAAAAAGATGAGGGTTAAAACGCATCAAACCGGAAGGAAAAAGGTAATTTGGAAGGAAGCCTGGAAAGAAAACGAAAAGAAATCTTACTAGGAAATATGGTTGCAGTAACTGATGTTGAATCAGGAAATGCTGACAGGGAGCTGATTTTGCTGCTGGGTTCAGGTACAAACAAGGGGAGAGTAGAGCCGGATAGTTGTGGCTGTTGTGGATGGGGCTCAAGGAGAAGTTTTGGTATCTTTGCAGAATGGAGGTCGGAGATGGAGGGAGGGAGATGGCGAAGTGGGTCGATGGGTGACCTTGTGGGTCTGGGGAGGGCGAAGTGGGTCTGGGAAAGGGAAAAAAAAAAAACTGTGGTCGGAGATGGAGGAAGGGAAGTTGAGGTTGGAAGGGGTTGATGAATAGGCTGAACAGATCTGGGCGAGAAGGAACGTTGCGCGCACGGGAGGTGTTTCAACTTTCATCACGTAGCATTTCCTTTATGTTTTTATAATGAATATCTGTGAGACCACGTCTAGCGGGATACAAAAATGGGACGTGGGAGCGGGGTAAGTAGCATTTCCCTTTTTTTGAAGTTTTTTTTTTTATATAGATTTTTTTAATAATTTTTAATATTCTAAAAAAATAAAATAAATTCAAAAAATTATTAAAAATGCTTCCTTAATCACGAAGTAAAATAAAAAAAATCATATTTTTATGATTTTTTTATTTTACTTCGTGATTAAGGAAGTATTTTTAATAATTTTTTTTTACTTTATGATTAAAGAAGTGTTTTTTACTGATATTCTAAATTTATTTTATTTTTTAAAAATATTTAAAATTATTAAAAAATATATATATAAAAAAAACTTAAAAAATAAGGCTACACCCAGAGGGAGCCACCAGGGAGCGGGAGCGGGAGCTGTAGCATGACCCATAACAGAAATACTATAGAAATTAACTTTGACCCCGTCAATATATATATATATATATTTATATTTATATATTTTAATAGCCTCACCCCTCACCCATCAAAAAAATAAAAAATAAAAACAACAAACACAAAATGAGCTTTCTTTCTTGTTCCGCCTCTGCTTCTCCGGGAGATATTATGATGGAATATTATGATTTCCATAAGCAATCAAATGGCACGTGTGAATATCAATTTAACAGAAACAAAAATTAGATTGAAGAGGCAGCTTAATTACGTACCCAAGGCTATCCTCAACACTTTCTTCTTGTGCTTCCCTGCAGAGGTGTTAGTTGGCGCAGGATCCTTTGAAGTGGTGTTAGTTTGAGAAGAATTGGGCATGGATCCTTTGAAATCTTAAAAGGGTTAGTAACAAAGCACCGTCAGCCAGCTCATACAGATTTCTTTCATTGCAACAAAGTTATTTCTAATATTTGATCTCATCGTCTAAACTCAAAGCTAATCCGAATCAATCAGCTATATATATATATATATATATGGCATGGTACAAACACAGTACTAGCATGCACGTGTATTAGGAATAACTACAATATTAAAAATTAATAAAAAAGAATTGGGGCCGTATAATGAATTGTGTATCCCATACCTTTCTTTGGACAATTGTTTCTGTCGATCTGGCATTGTCCTTTCTCATGCCACTGGGAACAATCATCAGACACATTCACCAGAAGTTCGAACTCACCGATTACGTACGGTACTTCACTGTAACTTGGCCCCGGCTTTGTTGGGAGCTGAATAATGGAACATCCAGGAGGAATAGGAATAGGAATAGGAATACCATCGCTTGGATAAGTATGGTAGACTTTATACTTGTCTCTGCACTTAATACTGTTCAATTCTATCAGCCGAAAATCATGGACAGGTCTGTCGCATTTGAAAAAGGTCCGATTGGGTGAAATGATTTCAAAAGAGATGGATGAAGATTGGTGGGTATATATAGTACTCGAATTCGTTATGGATTCGCATCTACCGGAAGACAAGTTCTTCGAAAGCTCCTGGTCCCGGATACCCAGGACATAAGCATTATTAGGCTCAGGACTACTTCTAATGCTTGTAACTTCGTACTGTCTTCCATCGGTCACGGCCAGTTGAATCGTCTCAGTTTCGCTGTTACAACTTACGATGCCAACACCACATTGTGGGTGCGTGGTATTGACGAATGGGAAGCCGATCTTGTCCAAAGACTCCAGATCTCCACAACTCAAGGGACGACAGTTCTGGGAACTGTATGTTTCTTGTTGTTGGGCCGAAAGAAGCAACACGAGGTAAGAGAGAAGAAAGAAAACAAAGAGGGAGACAGAAGCCATATCCCAATTAAACTCCCAATTCACCAGCAACAACCTATTACTCTCTGGATCGATAAAACAAACGTGTTCGGATAATTATTTTTGTTGCTAGCTCCTGCTACCTTCAGAATATAATATGGAGTTTCTCAGTTTAACACGGCAGTAGACTCGGGAACTGGAGAAGGGGTGACTTGGATAAGCAGGCCGAGGTCTGTGCATTTGGGAAATCCCTTCATACTCACTACACGGCCGAAGAGTCCGAGGAGGTGAGGAAGTATCCTACTCATTTTCTGCATTGACTCGGGACTAGAAAGACTCCACTCCTTGACTCTGTCGAAAGCTTTGAACTTTAAACCATTTTCTCAATTGTGGGCCGGTCTCAGAAAAAGACGAATGAGGAAAAACATCGTGTGGCCCACAAATGGCATCTTTGAAAAATCTTGGCGTGTTGGCCAGGCCTGGGGATAAGTTTTCTCTGAAGTTGATAAATTGTACAAGTAAAGTTGATCAAACAATGAACTTTCCATTTTATTAGCCGTTTTGTGAGGGAAGTAGGAGACGGGGGGGTAACGAGAGAACGTATTGACGAGGGAAAACGATTATGGAAAAAGTCATGGATGGATGAGGAGTTGCAGGTCAAGAATCAAGATTATTTCCATGAAATTCTTTCCTGGGCTCTCTTCATCTCTTTTGTTACAACTTAGAAAGATATGAAGTAAAGTCATCGACTGAGAAGAAAAATTCTGAATTGTATTCTTGTGTAGTATCTGAAGTTACAGCGTTTCTTTTATACATGTAAATTAATGAAGGCTATAAAGGTAAAAACATCATAACCAACCTAACTATCTAACATAATTAGTAATCTAATAGTCTCCCTCAAGATGAATTGTATATATTATTCACATTCATCTTGGACAAAAGAAAAAAGAAAGAATTAAATCCCAATGGCTTAGTTAGAATGTCTGCAACTTGATGAGCTGAAGATACATGTAAAGTTCGAATAATACCAGCTTGTATTTTCTCCCTTATGATGTGACAATCTAACTCCATATGTTTTGTTCTTTCATGAAATACTGGGTTGGCAACAATATGTAAAGCAGTTTGGTTATCACAGAACAATAATGAAGACTTGGAAAGTGTTTGATGCAAGTTTGAAAGTAGATATATAACCCAAGTGATTTCACATATTGTACATGCCATGGACCTGTATTCGGCTTCAGCAGATGACTTGGACACAGTTTTCTGCTTCTTTGATTTCCAAGATACAAGTGAATCTCCAATGAACACACAGAAACCAGAAATTGATCTTTTTATGTCATGGCAGCTAGCCTAATCTGAGTCAGCAAAGGCTTTTAATTGAATGAAAGAGGATGCTGAAAAAAAAAGTTCACAGAAAAGATCCCAGTGCTAGAATTAAACCCTTTATCTTCAGAACTGAAATATGCTCACCTGGGTCCGGAAAATTCATTTCCAATGGTAATTTCTTCTCAATTAACTCCTGACCAAGAGAGTAAGTTACCGACCATGTTGAAACAACATAAAGCAGCCATTGGTTGGTCCATTGCTAACATGAAAGGTATAAGCCATCTTATTTGCACTCATAGGATATATTTAGAAGAAGACTCAAAACCTTCTAGAGAAATGCAAAGGAGACTAACTCCTATAATGAAGGAAGTAGTAAAAACTGAGGTTTTGAAACTTTTAGACATAGGCATCATATATCCCATTGCAGACAGCAAATGGGTTAGTCTAATCCAAATAGTTCCAAAAAAATCTAGGGTGACTGTGATAGAAAATAACAAGGCAGAGTTAATGCCTACTAGGATAACCACAGGACGGAGAATGTGTGTAGACTATAGGAAACTCAATGCAGCCTCTAGGAAAGACTATTTTTCCTTGCCTTTTCTTGACCAAAGTTTAGAAAAAGTGGCTGGGCATGAGTATTACTGCTTCTTAGATGTGTTTTCTAAATACAATCAAATAGAGATAGTCGTTGAGGACCAAGAGAAAACCACATTTACTTACCCATTTGGCACTTTTTCTTTCAAAAGAATACCATTTGGGTTATGCAATTCCCCGGCTACTTTTCAAAGATGCATGCTAAGCATCTTTAGTGATTTAATTGAAGACATTGTAGAAGTATTTATGGATGATTTTTCAGTCTTTGAAAAATCATTTGATGCTTGCTTGGGTAACCCACAAGTTGTTCTAACCAGATGTGAGGACAGTTGCTTTCAAAATGGGAAAAATGTCATTTTATGGTTCAGCAGGGCATAGTTCTTGGACACATTGTGTTCTCGCATGGCATTGAAGTTGATAAGGCTAAAATAGAATGAATTCAAACTTGCTTGTGCCTAGGAATGTAAAGGATGTTAGGTCTTTTTTAGGCCATTTTGGTTTTTACAGAAATTTTTTTAAAAAATTTACTCATATCTCTAAACCTCTTTGTCAACTTCTCATGCATGATGTCAAGTTTTAATGGACCAGTGAATGTCAGAACTGTTTTGATCAATTAAAATCTTTCCACACCACTGCACCCATTGTTCAACCTCATGATTGGACATTTCCTTTTGACTTAATGTGTGATGCTAGTGACTATACTGTAGAAGCTGCACTTGGGCAGCGAAAAAATAAGATGTCACATGTCATCTATTATGCTAATAAGACCTTGAATGCTACGCAAAGAAACTACTCAACTACAGAAAAAGAACTCCTAGCTGTTGTATTTGCTTTAGATAAATCTAGATCTTATTTGCTTGGCTCTTCTATCACCATATTTACTGACCATGCAGCACTTAAATTTCTATTATCCAAAAAGGATACAAAACCAAGGCTAATAAGGTAGATTCTCCTACTACAGGAATTTGATCTCACAATCAAGGATAAAAAAGGGGTGAAAAATGTGGTGGAGGATCATTTGTCTCAACTTACATCTGAAAATTCCGAACACTCCTCTTTAATTTATGATTATTTTCCTGATGAACAATTATTTTCAGTTGAGACTTTACCATGATATGTTGACCTTGTAAAGTTTTTGGTCATAGGAAAAACTCCTCCTTATTGGATATATTAAGAGGCTGAAATCTGAAGCTAAGTGTTTTTTCTATGATGATCCATACCTTTTTAAGTACTATTCAAATCATATTATTAGGAAGTATGTACCTAATTTTGAAATTTCTGGTGTATTGTCCTTCTGTCATTCAGAAGCTTGTAGTGGGCATTTTTCAGCCCATAAAACAGTAGCTAAAATCATTCAAAGTGGGTTTTATTGGCCTCCTATGTTTAAAGATGCATATAGCTTTTGTAAGGCATGTGAACCCGATAAAAAATTAGGAAGTATCACTAGGAGAAATATAATGCCCATGTAACCTACATTAGTAATTGAATTTTTTGACTGTTGGGGGATAGATTTTATGGGTCCATTCCCCTCTGCTTATGGCTATTTGTATATCGTGCTTGCTGTAGACTATGTTTCTAAGTGGGTTGAGGCAGTCCCTTGCAAAAACAATGACCATCAAGTGGTTTTAAATTTTTTAAAGGAAAACATTTTTGCAAGGTGTGGCATGCCTAAGGCCATTATCAGTGATAATGGTATCCATTTTTGTAATAAGCATTTTTCTGCCTTAATGAAGAAATATGGCATCCATTATAAAGTCTCCACACCTTATCATCTTCAAACCAATGGCCAAGCTGAACTAGCTAATAGGGAAATAAAAAACATTCTTGAAAAAACAGTTAGCCCTAACAAAAAGGATTGGTCATTGCATTTAATTGATGCTCTTTGGGCTTACAGGACAACTTATAAAACCATTTTGGGCATGTCTCCATATAGATTAGTGTATGGGAATGCTTGCCATCTGCTTGTAGAGTTAGAGCACAAGGCATATTGGGCCATTAAAGAACTCAATTTCAACACTGACCAGACTGGTTTTGTAAGAAAATTATAAATGGCTGAATTAGATGAGTTTAGAATGGATGCATACAATAATTCCAAGCTGTCCAAAGAGAGGATGAAGAAATTTCATGATAAACATATCTAACGTAAAACCTTTGAGCCTGACCAACAAGTGTTATTGTATAATTCTCGGTTACACTTATTTCCTGGAAAATTAAGGTCTCGGTGGAGTGGTCCATATGTGGTCAAACTGTCTTTCCCCATGGTGCTGTGGAGATCATGAATCCTCAAAATAGTAACATGTTCAAAGTTAATGGTCAAAGACTCAAATCCTTCATTTCTAATTTCTTATCTAAATAGTCTACTCTACATTTGTTGGATCCAAATAATAATCCATTTGTAGAATCAAGTTGATTTGGTTTCTTGATCTATCACTTGTTTCTCTTATGTTTTTGTAGTCAGTTTTTTTTTTCTCTTTCTCCTTTGGTTATTCTCTTCACAACTCAATCAGGTATGTTCTCTCACAACCTCTCTGCTGGTTCTCTTTTCCTATAGACATTTCATTTTGTTGCTTAATTTCTCTTAAGTGATATTTCTCTCATACATTTTTAATTGCTTAGTCTCATTGAGGAGGGGGAGAGTACTTAATTTTTTTCCATGCCTTAGATACATTCTAATCCATCTTTGAAAGTGCTATGAATAAGTCAGTAGCAGATTAATACCCTTGTTTATGAACATGTTGTGCTTTGAGTCAATTTGCTGAAGTTATGGAACATTTAAAATTCAATCATATTCAGAAGTTAGGTCAAAAGGGAAGTTTATCCAGTTTTTTTAGTTGCTTAAACCAAGGGATAGTAGTTAAAATCTTGTTGAGCACACACACATACTCAAAAGAATTAGAAAGACTCCAGTGTGCTATTATTTGTTGATTTACATTCCAGTTGTGTGGGGCTCCAATGAACCATATTCTAATGGCTTAGGAAGAAATCTGATAAATCAAATGAGAAAAGGGACAAGCCAAGGCTAAAAAAAAAAAAAAAAAGAAAAGAAAAGAAAAGAGAAGAAATAATCTTGTGTATTGGAAAAGACTGCCTATTATCGGGACCCTCCACAAGAATATGAGCCTTTTAAAGTGTAATTGCGTGAAAGCCAACAATACAATGGTTTTGAATTATAGTAAGACCATATGGTCATCCCAGATCTTTTGCAGTGATTGAAACTTCTAATGTCTCTTGGTAGTTGATTCTGGAGTTTTGACCTTAGCCCCATGCACTGAAGCAATATTTTACTGTACTTATCCCTTTTGGTTGATTGACTAAACAGTGTATAAACCTTTTTGTTGGCAATAAATTTCTGGTCAATTTATTTCTAGTGTTCTTAAACTCAGTAAGTTTTACTCCATGGCATGAGTCTTTGAAGTTAGAGGAATAAACAGTTCGTAATCTCTTCTTTCTACGATGCCTATCATTTTATTTGCTAGAGACTAGCAAAAAGTCAGTTGGGGGCAAGGGCAGAACTACATATAACGTAGGGGGCTACCGCCCCCCAAATGTTTTTAAAAAATTAATATAGTATATAAATAATTATAATTTTTCTTTATATAATTAAATTTGCCCCCAATACTCAGGCCTCCAAAATTTTTTTCTGAAATTGTTCCCCCTAATACTTAGGCCAAACTTTTACTACAATGAGAATTTACACGGTTACTCAATCCATCACTGATACCTCTCTCTTTCTCTACTACACAACATCTCTTTAAGTTTTCTTTTCATTCTCTACAACACTAATGCTAGAGCCAAAGCATAGCTGCATAGACCATAGTTTCCAGTTGATTTTCTCCTGAAACAGTCTCCATCAGTAACACTAGATTTACAGTTCCGGATATGTTAATCTAAATTAACATGTATAGTGTACTAATGTACATTATTATTATTTACTTGCAAGAACAACTCTATTTTATTTCCTTTCATCTTGGTTGTTAATGTTCTAAATACATGTATCTAGAAGTTTATGAATCATGATGATTATAATATAGAGCCTGACTATTAGTTTATATTGAGAAAGAAATTGTCAAGAATTTCACTTTAGAGATAATAATAGATGAATTTTATTCCATGTAAGATCGTCGTTGAGTTTAATTTGAAGGGAGAATCCTAAGTTGATATATTTTTTTTTTTGGGTAATGGTCTCTAGAAAACTACGAAAATTCTAAGAAAAATTATCTTATAAGATGATTTATAGAGATGTATTTTTAGTATATAATTTTATGACGTATGATTATTGTTTTTTTATATATTCACGTGCAAAATCACATATTACTTATACTCACACATACTACACAAAGAGTATTTAATAAACAATGCATAACAGTTGGGCTATTGACATTTGTAAAGACTGATTACACAATAAAAATAGACTTGGGGTCAGTTTTTAATTCTCATTGTGTGTATTGTAGGATGGGGCCCACGTTTGCAATAAGGCTTACTTTATTCATAACATAGCAAAGCAAGATTGAGGTCCACGTCTGCTAATAGGAGAAGAATGGAAGAATCTAGATGGAAGGTTACGAAAAGCAGAAGGGAAAAAAAAGAGAGAGAGAGAAAAAGAAAGGAAAAAGAAAACGATTATGGGAGCAATGGAGAACGGAGAATTCATGGCATAGAAAGAGAAATAGCAGCTGGAAATGGGTATAAAGAAGAGGAGAAATGCCATAGAGAGAGAGTCAGTCAGCATACAATTTCTTTCCTTGATTTTATATTCTAGAAGTTTTCGAAAGTTTCTAGGGTTTTTCATTTTGTTGAGATTTGATGTTGATGATGGTAAACTTAGGCTAAATCTGTAGCCTGGGTTGCGGTAGAATTTTCATTTGCTTCTTATGTTAGCTGGATTTCTGTATATCTCGATTTATATACTTCACTATATCTGAAATCACGTTTCTATGAATGGGTTTCTATTAGATTCTCTCGTTTTTATTCATGTTTTGTTGTTGACACTAGGCACAACAGAACCTTGAATCAATCGAGGTGTCTCTCAGCCAAGTGATAAAATAAAAATTGGTTGATGGTTAGTGATAAATTCTTTTAAATCCTTGGTACATGATATCTGAGTTTTTGTTCTTCAAATTGCATTTTGTTAATACCTTGATTGGATTAATAAAAGAAGAGTAATACCCAGAAATCTTGGTGATATGTGGAGTGAAAAGAAGTTCTATAATTGCAACAGGTGTTTGTCAAATTGTTTCTACAAAATCTGTAATTATTTTAGTGTCCATTTAATTCTCTGTTTACAATAGCGTGAAGTTAAAATTTCAGTGTTTGTCAGAGTTGATTAGTTTATTTTCTTGAGATTTGAATTACTCTGGTTTAGTCCATTTCCTTCCCAAAAATTTCAAAGCCAAGGAACTCTAAAAATCAACCATACATAACAATGGCAACAGATTCTTCTTTGTGAATATAACATTTCTTGGTTTATTTTCTTATTTTCATACAAAACTTTTTTCTGAATCCTCGCAATTTTATACAATCAATTGGCTGGAAATACTCTTGTTCCTGTGGAGATGACCTTGGGTGCTGCCTCGTATTACAACTAGTCCACTTCTGCACTTGGGAGTAATAGTTTGGAAGCCATCAACAGGCGAGGTCAATCTATCCATTGTTATAATATATATTAAAAAAGAAAAATATTATGTTTAAGACACACTAGCATGGATGCACGAGATATGTCTAAGCAGTTGGTCACACAAATAAATCAGATTTTAAAAAATAACCTATGCTCACACGTGGACCGTGGTTTTATTTATTTTTTTCTCCTCCTTTGCCTACTGCATTTCCGCCGCCCGAAATTCGAAAACTGTCATAAATGATAAATTTGTGGTAGAAGTCATCATAATAGACTTAGTCTTATAGATCGATAGTCCACTACATATACTATATATAAATTTATAATATTAACTTATAGTCTTATAGAACTATAAGTTATGATGAATACATGAGTCCAATAAATATATAACATTATAAATCATCAAATTACTCCATATGGTCCATATTATATATATACACATATTCATGTTAGTATATGTATGTTAGAAAGTTGGTATATTGATATTAGTAATAGTATATGTATGTTAATATACTAATTGTTACATAATACATATGTATTATAAGTTATAACTACATAATACATATGTATGTTAATATATTAGTGGACCAGTAGTTTAGTATTAATTGTTACATAATACATAATACATATGTTTATTATAAGTTATAACTACAAGTATTAATAATATTTTTATTAATATAACTATAATATTATATTATGAGTAATAAATTATTTTGTTTGAAAAAATATAAAGTTTTTATAAAATAAATATATAAAGTTAGACAATATTTTCTTTATGAGGAGTATTATTATTATTTTTATCTATTTTTAATAAAATATTGAACTTGTAATAATATAAATTATAATGTTCCATCAAGCAATATAAAGTTGTTATATTAAAAAAAAAAAATATAACCAAAAAATGTTAGAAAATGTTATAAATTATCCTACTATATGTATTATTGTATACATAATACAGAATAAATATTAAATATATAGTTTTATAATATATAACATATTTTACAGTCTTACTTAGTCGTTGGATCTCTATAACTAAATCTGAACCGTTAAATCATAAAGTTACCTTCTTAATTTGTAGCCGTTGGATATGTATCCTTTTAAATCTAAGCCGTTGATTCAAAAAACAACTACCCTAATTTGGAACCGTTGGATCTGTCTAAGCAAATCGTAACCGTTCAGTTTCATTTTACCTTACTAACTTGTTAGCCCAATAGCCCTAGCCCAGCCGCCCCCTCACTGCAGTCTGCCTGTCACTGGTCACTCTTCACTCTCCAGTCCTTTCACCTTTTACTTTTGTCTTTCACCGTTTCACGCGTCTGCCATTTTACTTTTACTTTCTCTGTTTTACGATTCACGATTTGTGAAACCCTAGCCTCCTTAGTGATGTGTTTCATCGCTTACCTTGTGAATCTGTGATTTCCATGGAATAAAGCCTTGAATCAAGGCTTCAATCTGTGATTCTTGAAGGCTTGTTGCTGTCTGCGACTGCTCGAAAGTTCGAAACCCTTGTAGATGGAGGCGTCGACCGGATTCGAGGGGAACCGTGACTGCAATCTCAATCTCAGGGATGGGCTAGATGGCAGTTAGGCCTTGACAGATGGGTCATTAAATGCTAGCATTTATGACTCCCAACCAACTGAATCCCTGATTTCGTTGTTCATGCTTCTCTGGTTCCATGTTTGGTTCGTCCATCACTCGATTCGTTGGGTTTATTATCCTGTTTCTAAGTTTCTAACTATTTCGTTGGGAACTCTATTGGAAGTGGGAGATTGTGATTTCTACTCTTTTTTCATGTTTGGAAGCACTTATATTTTTAGTATATCATTTATGGTAGTTCTGGTTCTCTCCTAACTATTTCTAACTTCTAGTATTGTATTTGTAGATCTAATCATGTGATTCATGTTTGTATCTGTAAACCTTAGTATGCCGAAATGGTGTGACACTGTGACATTGTCCTGCAAGGCCCATACATGTTTAATCACAACATATATGATATATGCATGCTTGAATGCTTCTGTGAGTCAATCTGAGACTGTGATTGATTCATATTTCTGTCTATCACTCCAATCTATCTTGATCTTGCTGATGTTTGCACTGTTGCACCTTGAACTTGCACTATACTAAATGTTTCGAGTTTTATATTTGTCGTACTGAAAATTTTGAGGGAAAAACTTTTTGAAGAAAGAAGTTACAAGATACATTCTGTGCTTGAAAGTTCAAGCAATACTTGCAGTCCACAACGCAGTGAGTTTTACTTATTCTATCCAATCTTTGGTCCTGATCCTTTATCTGCTATGTGTTTATGTGTTTATAAATGGTTCTGTTATGTGTTGATGTGTTTATATTTTGTTCTGTGTTTATCCAATATGTCTTGTGTTTATGTTCTCTCTTAAAATATTTCTTGAAAATTGGTGCATGTGATATTGGTGATAAATTATCCTACCTGGCTATTGAACCTGTTTTGGTAGACATATTGTATCTAATATGTTCTATATCTATGTTCTAGCTTCAAGTGTGAAATGATGCTGTGTTTAACATGTTTTGGTTTATAAATTTTATCCAATTTGTTTTCTGTTTATTTTCTTGCTTCAAGTATTAAATGGTGCTGTGTTTGTTCTGTTTTGGTTTAAAAATTATATCTAATCTGTTCTTTATCTATGTTCTAGCTTCAAGTATGAGATGGTGCTGTGTTATCTTAGAATTCTATAGGTTTATAAACCTTATCCAGTCTATTCTCTATTTAGTTTCTTGCTTCAAGTATGAAATGGTACTGTGTTTGTTCTGTTTTGGTTTATAAATTGTATCTAATCTGTTCTATATCTATGTTCTAGCTTCAAGTATGGAATGTTGCTGTGTTATCTTAGAATTCTATAGGTTTATAAACCTTATCCAATCTGTTTTCTGTTTATTTTCTTGCTTCAAGTATGAAATGGTGCCTTGTTTGTTCTGTTTTGGTTTATAAATTATATATTTCAATTCTATATCTATGTTCTAGATTCAAGAATGAGATGGTGCTGTTCTATACATGTTTTGGTTTATAAATTTTATCCAATCTGTTCTTTGTTTATTTTCTTACTTCAAGTATGAAATAGTGCCTTGTTTGTTCTGTTTTGGTTTATATATTATATATTTCAATTCTATATCTATGTTCTAGATTCAAGAATGAGATGTGCTGTTCTATACATGTTTTGGTTTATAAATTTTATCCAATCTGTTCTCTGTTTATTTTCTTGTTTCAAGTATGAAATGGTGACTTGTTTGTTCTGTTTTGGTTTATAAATTGTATCCAATCTGTTCTATATCTATGTTCTAGCTTCAAGTATGGAATGGTGTTGTGCTTAACTCGTTTTGGTTTGTAAATTTTATCCAATCTGTTCTATGTTTTATTTTATGTTGTTGAGGTGCCCTGCTTCTGGAGGCACATCGAGCCACCAAGGCAAGATTTTATACTGAAACTGTTGGATTCAAAATTTTTTGACTTTAACCTTTGTGTTGATTAGTATCAACTGTATCAGCCTTGCCTTCTAGAGGCACATTAAGCCATCAAGGCAAGGCTGTACAACAAAACTGTTGGAGTCAAATTTTTTTGACTTCGACATCTTTTAGTATCCTTGCTTTTGGAGGCACCTTGAGCCATCAAGACAAGGTTGTTTTTATTTTAGTTGATTAGTTGAACATGTATGGTCAATGTTTATATGCTTATTTTATGTTTCTAGTTTTGTGTTTAAAAAATATTAGACCCTAGCAAATGGATGATCGTATGAATTTGGTTAATCCGGTGGAGGAGTATGAAAATGAAAACTCTATTGGGATTAGCCATGTAGAGCCCGTATCTGATGATGGTGGAGACACTGCAAATACTGATGCCCCTAATACTGTCTCTACTGAGGGCCCAACAGATGTTCAAACAGTAGCCAATGAAAGAAAAAAGAGAAAGAGGACTTCCAATGTATGGAATGATTTTGTCGAGCTTGAACGAGATGGGACTAAACAACCTCAATGTAAGTGATGTAAATCTTTGTTTAAGGCATCTCGATCAAGTTCTATAACTACACTACGTAGGCACTTGCTCACTTGTTTGCCATACATGGGTTCTAAGAAAAAACAGAAAGTCTTAGTAGTTAAGTCTAAGGAGAAAGATGGTGGCTTCACTGTCTCAAACTTTACGTATGATCGTAGTAGGGTCCGAGAGCTTGCCTCTTATATGATACTTTACCATGAATATCCATTTTCTTTAATGGAGCATGTGGTATTTAATAAGTTCATGAGTGCAAACACTCCATATTGAGAAAAAATGTCTCGGGCTACTGCAAAGAAGGAATGCATGATAACTTATGAAACTGAAAAGTCAAAGTTAAAGGCTTTGCTTAAACCTGTTAACAAAGTTCATATCACAACTGACATGTGGACTTCTTGTCAAAAACTTTCATATATGGTAGTGACATGTCATTTTATAGATACTGATTGGTATCTTTAGATGCGTGTTTTGAACTTTTATAATGTGCCACCTCCACATACTGGCCTTCTTATTGCTGATGCTTTAGAAAAGTGTTTACAAGGTTGTGGAATTGAGAATAAAATTAGTTCAATTACTGTTGACAATGCAAGTTCTAATGGTGTTGCCATTAGGATCTTGAAAGATGATTTTAGATTGAAGAAAACACTGTCTGTAGGAGGAAAATTGTTTCATGTACGTTGTTGTGCGGATATAACTAATTTACTTGTTCAGTATGGACTAGGAGAGATTAGGGAGATTGTTGATTGTGTGAGAGATGGTATAAAATATTTGGTAACATAAGAGAGCAGGCTAAAACAGTTTAGTGAAATTGCAAAACAGTTGCAATTGCCCTCAAAGAAGCTGATTTTAGATGTACCTACAAGATGGAACAGCACATATTTAATGTTGGATGCTGCAATTCAGTTCAAAGAAGTTTTTCCTAGATATGGTGATAGAGATAGTAGTTTTGAATGGGTTCCAACTGTTGAAGAGTGGGGGCAAGTTGAAAATGTTTGTCAACTACTTGCTATTTTCAATGAAGTAACTAATATTGTATCCGGAAGTGATTACCCAACAGCAAACGTATTTCTTTCTGAAGTATGGAGAATGAAGGACATCTTAGGTAAGAAGAGTAGAGATGAGAATGAATACATGAAATCAATGGTAAGGAAAATGAGTTCGAAGTTTGAGAAATATTGGGGGGAGTGTAATCTATTGATGGCAATCACTGCGGTGTTAGACCCTAGATTCAAAATGGTTCTGATCCAATTTTGTTTTCCTTTAATTTATCAAGAGCCGGACACTTCTAAGAATATTGATCACGTCTCTCAAGTGTTGCATGAGTTATATGATGAGTATGTTCATGTATACAATTCGACTCTTGAGGCACAAAGAGAGCAGGAAAATGCTCGAATACACGTATCCAGTTGTTCCTCAAGTACTGGGAGAAACATGTAGAGTGGCCAGTTATTATTTAAATCTTTTATTAGAAGTGTTGATACCGTGCAACCTAGTAAATCAGAACTGGACAATTATTTAGAGGAGAGTATAGATATATGTGAAGAGGGTTCAGATGCAAGTTTCGATGCCTAAAAATGGTGGAAAGCAAATAGTCTTAAGTTTCGAACTTTGTCCAAACTGGCCCGAGATATATTGGCTACACCAATTACCACAGTTAGCTTAGAATCAACATTTAGCGCAGGAGGCAGAGTCATTGATCCTCATCGAGCTTCATTGTCAACTGAAACTATCCAGATGTTGTTATGTGGGTCTGATTGAGTTAGAGCATTATATGGGCTTAAAAGATCATCTACTAATTCTATAAGTGCATTTATTTAAATTTTAAGTTGCTATTTTGCTATTTTATAAACCAATTATTTACTGAAATTAGTTCTAATGATTTTTTCTTGTCAATAGAAGGATGTTCCCTCAGAAACTCAGATTCTCTTGCCATAGCCATAGAGACTCAGTTTGTATTATTTCCACTTGCTAACTTATATTTGGACAGTTTGGTTGTTCTATTTGATTTTGTTTGAGATGATACGAGTCATGACAGTTCAGGTAAATTCTAAATTGTAACTCCTGATCACCAATTTCATTTCCTAAATTGTGTAAATGGCAAATTAAATTTTGCATTGCTACCAAACATCCCTTGACTTGGGCCAACCTATCGCTTAGAATCATTGGTAATTAGCTGCAATATTGTGGATAGGACGACGTACGCATTCACCAACAGCTGGTTGTGAAGGATTCTTTAAAATCTGTATTAATAATGCAGATTTGGACGTACGTGCTTAAACCTAGCAGTTAAAAGAATGATGATCCAGTACTATCACCGATTAATGCATGAATCGTTTTATGGTAATTGCAGTACTACTTCAAATTCTCGTTTAAGATCAGCATATATTTAATATAAATTAATGCCATTAATTAATTAGTTGAGTCGTCCTGATCATCTCAGCAATCAAAAGTTGTTGTATATATATGTGCGCAGAAGTCGTGCATCTAGCTAGCTAATTGTTTTGATGGCGGACCAGTGGAAGATTTAAAATTAATGGAACACGTACGCGTGGTCTTCTAATATTTGTTGGTCACGCAGCATAATGCACATCCCCCGGCCCTCAAAGGCAGGCTTGTCTCTTTAGAGCATGGGGAGGCGTACGTAGTGACTTAAGTACTTGTGAATAGTAATGAAAAAGTAATAATAAAATATTGAATAATAGTAAAAAATATGTGAAAAGTAATAATAAAGTAACGAATAGTGATGAAGTATTCTGAGAATACCTGAGAATACTCAGGTACCCAAACCTTAGCACCGGGGAGGCATAGTGACTTAAGTAATATTTTTCTTTAATTTTCCTTTTCAATATATATATATATATATATATGTTACTATGTATACATATATGATATTTATAATTTATAACTTTTTTCATCAGGAGTCTACGTACGTACCTTTAGTTCCATCTATAATTTATATTTGGGAAAACAACTCATGACAATATTAACTACCTTACTTTTTTTAATTGAGTGCATGGAACCGAAGATCGGTGCAAGACTTAATTACGGTTGATGTCAAATGTCAGAAAGTTTAAAAGAGTTTATGGATTTACGGTTGATGTCAAATGTGAGCAGGGGTGGAATTGACCGCCTGAATGTGGGGCATCATGCGGAGCATCTGGCCCAGCAAGATACTCTTGCCTTTCTAAAACACCTGCATTTTCCATGAAGGGCTCTACACCAGTACAACATAATATATTAGCTTTGCATCCACATGTTTTGGTTGGTTAGTTTCCTTGTATTACGTTTCAAAGGGGTAAAGTTCTTGAGTTTCTCGATCTCTGATCCATGCAGTTGAAGTTTTACCTAGCTTGTGTGTTAGACCTTTCTTTTTTCAAAAGGTCCACCCCTGAATCATGAATATTTCTTTTGGATGAACCATAGCCTAACGTACACATGATAAATGTGATCTCCCCCGGCCCCCATATTCTCGTGTATATGAATGAGCCCGTGAACACCAAGGCTCATCACCCATGCCAGCCATCCATGACACAACGTTTTTAGCCTTGCTATCCACAGTGCTATTCCTGGCACTTCCCACGTGCCCTTGCATTATTATAACCTTTGTTTGATTCAAAAATTTTTAGACCCTGCCCCACTATCTTGGGTCATACGTTAAAAACATGAACGTATTGAGTACTTGATCTTACATTAATGGATCAGATACAGCTAGATAAAGATATGCAGCAGTGTAAGATCACTGTGTTGTTTGGAAAAGAACCTGCCTACGTATTACAAAAGTTATAAGGGGAAGTAGTACTTTCCATGTTACTATCACCATAGTCTTTTGTCTGTCACTGTCTTTTTTCGTGATGACATTAGGAATTTTCATCAACAATGGTGCTCGAAAATTCCTAACTTCAGATGAGTCTTACTTCCTAATGCCACCATTGCAGCCTTCATCATGTTCTTGCTGTCTCTGCAATAATTCTTCATCTGCTGCTTCCTTGCAGCCCTCCCCGTTCAAATCTTCAAGTGGAAGTAGAGGTTTAGAGGATTGGATGATAGATCCCGAGGAGCTATGGCATGAGATGAGCGACAAGGAGCTAATGTGGAGAACATCAATGGTGCCACGAATCAGTAAGTACCCTAACAATCGGACTCGGAAGGTGGCATTCATGTTCTTGAGCAGGGGAAGCTTGCCGTTGGGACCATTATGGGAAATGTTCTTCAAGGGATATATATGTAGGGCTCTATTCGGTTTACCTCCATACTTCACCTGAATTCACCAAAGAGCCACTAGAATCCTCGGTGTTTTATAAGCGGAAGATACCAAGCAAGGTTATAAATTTATGACACACTCTTCCACTAAAAAATGAAAGAGTTTTGAGAATTTTTTATTTTTTTTGGGTTTCATTAGCAAAAAGTGAAGGAGAGGTCGACCAGAAGTCGGTATTTTCTGTATGGTTGTTACCATGGTAGCACCGCACTCGCTCAGAAATTGAACATTAGAGCCTAGCTAAATGATGCAATGCATATAGGGACTAACGTACGTATAGTACTCCCTCAAGTAGGGGAACAAGAAATGCTTTTTTTAGTCCTAAATTTTATTATTCCATTCATACTTGCTTTGTGTCACATGTTAAGTGATATTGACACATGAAACCACTTTATAAAATGTGTTACATCAATAAATATGACAAAAAATGACAAGATTTAAGATGGAAAATAGCATTATACACGAACCAATTGACTAAGTTTTTTTCAAATTTAATTTGGATTGTATTTGTTTGCAGCCCGTGGAATGGGGACAAGCCACAATGATGAATGCTGAGAGGTGCCTATTAGCTAATGCCCTACTCGATTTCTCCAATGAAAGATTTGTGTTGCTCTCCGAAACATGCATTCCTCTATTCAACTTTACAACAATTTACAACTACCTCATCAACTCTAACCATAGCTTTCTTGGCTCATTTGATGATCCACGGTACAATAAGCACATGTGGCCGATGATATCATTGTCCGACTGGCTTAAAGGCAACCAATGGTTTGAAGTTAACCGGAAGCTTGCCGTAGAGATAGTATCAGATGTCACATACTACCCCATTTTTGAGGATCATTGCAAGCCTCTATGTTACATGGATGAGCACTACTTGGCAACCCTCGTGACCAAAACTCACCTGGACATCAACTCAAATAGGAGCATTACTTGGGTTGATTGGTCCAAAGGTGGCTCACACCCAACAAGGTTTGTGAGGAAGGATGTGTCCGAAGAGTTTTTGAATCAGGTGAGACATGGATTTAATTGTACTTATAATGGTAGCATGACCACGGTTTGCTTTCTTTTCGCGAGGAAGTTTCAACCAAACACCCTAGAGGCTTTGCTAAAACTAGCTCCAACATTGCTTGGGTTTAATCCTTAAGATAAATCTTAGTATTGTAAAAATTGTTTGGCCAAATTACTTATTAGCAGTATCAATTTTCCAAGTAATATAATCCTTATGCAAACAGATCAACTCAAATCAAGGTTTTGTCCCTCGTTTTGAAAATGCATAAACACACAAGAGTCAGCAAAAGCTTCCAAAAATGGGATGAAACATATCTTTTCTATACTCGATTTGCCCTTAGATGGGCTTGATAACCCAGACATGGGATGAAGCCAGATAATACCAGATAATATGATGGGACCAAGCCACCAAGCCAGATAATACTACATATTTTAGACAAGCAAAGTTAGGCAAGTCTTCAACTAAAGGGGCATCAACCAGCTAAAATTTGATAAAAGTAAAAAACATACATAGTTGCTTTTGAGAATTAAGATTTCATATTCAAGAAAAAGATTATTTTTAGGGCACTATAGAACCAGAATGAGATAGAACCATTATAGTCGAAGCATCAGCTTCTGATCTTGAAGGGGAAGACAAGAAAGGTTTAGGAGGGATTTGCAAGGAGTTGAGGCTCATTTCCAACATTTCAACAACTCTACTCATTGCTGGCCGGTTTGACGAATTAGTCTGCATGCACCACAAGCTCACTATTGTCATCTTCTTTGCATTTTTTCGATCCTCTTCACTCATGAGACCATGAAATGTTAGTTCTTCATCGAGTTCAAGGCGCCTATAAATCCAATGTGGAAAGAATATTTCACTGGTACGATCAACCTCAGCGTCTATATTCTTTCTACCTCCAAGCATTTCCAAAACCATCATTCCATAGCTGTAAACATCTGATTTGTGAGAGACTCCTCCGAAGTTCCTCTTGTGCCCAACATTGATATGATACTCTGTTCTCTAGGGCATACTATTGCAAGGCCAAAATCCGAGATCTTTGGACAAAAGTTCTCATCTAAAAGAATGTTGTGAGGCTTTATGTCAAAATGCAAGATTTGAGTGTTACAACCTCTATGCAAGTACTCTCTAATCCTCGAGCTATGCCAACTGCAATCTTATACAATGTTTTCCACTGCAATTGATGATTAGATGGTGAATCTTTTTTATATATGAACTTCTCCAGAGATCCATTAGACATAAATTCATAAACAAGAGCTCTTCTGGAACCCTCAAAGCGAAAGCCCCTAAGAGTGACAATGTTGATATGTGAGGTCCTACTAATGCTTGCAACCTCGTTTATGAATTCCTCTTGTAACTTCCCCTTGTAGACGCTACCATAACCTCCTTGGCCTAATTTATCTTTGAGGAAGTTGGTCATTTTCTTTGTATCCGAGTAACTATATCTTCTTATACCAAAGGGTCCATTATTCTTTAGAAAGGTCTCGACACTCTGATGTGTTAGACTTTCCTGCTTCAAAAGATTTATAACATTAATGGATCTAAACTTTTGCCTGAAGGTGAGGCCAATGACTATCAAAACTCCAATGGCAACAGATAAAGTGGCTGTAATCAAAGAAAAAGTATTATGAACTGGCGCATAAACCAGAGTAACTCAAACAATATATTTAGGGAGTCATGAAACTAAGCAAAATTGCCTTTCTTTAGGTAATAACAGAGTAAAAATGAAGAAGCAAAAATTATAAAGATGCCCTGATTCTACTATCTTAACCGGTACATGAGTTAACTTTTGATTAACAGGTAGACAAGAAGCCTCTAAATAATATTATGGAACTGGAATATGTTATGTACGTAAGTAGGAAGCCTCTCACTAGATTCCTTATATAATAAATGCCCTAGAATTATAGAAATGTAGAAAATTGAGCGATGACCAAAGCTCATGACAAAATTAGGAGTTGCCAATTAATTTAAATGTCACGAAGACACAATAGACCAAGCTTTTCTGTATTAATCTCAAGAAATGGGGAGGTGTGGCCGGATTTGGCTCTCGGACAGGGGCAGAATTAGGTGTATTGTATTGGATAATGATAGGTTTACTACCCTCTTACCACCTATTTACTATTTCTTTTATTTTTTTAATTTTTTTACTTAATGGTTAAGGAAATGACTAATAGTGAAGTTGTATATATTTTTTTAATTTTTTCTTAATGATTAAGGATGTTAAACAAATACTTAAAAAATAAAATCATAAAAAATAAAAATTTCAAATGCACTATAGAGTAGTAAAAGTGTGGTAGGAAGGTAGTAAACCCATTATTATCTATATTTATAGGTGCCACCAAAATTTCAGGAACTCGGGTTAATATTTTCATATAAGAGAAATGCTATAGAAATTTACTTTGACCCCCTCAATTTGGTTTTTTTTTTTATAGCCTCACCCCTCGCCCCTCAAAAAAATAAAAAATAAAAACAACAAACACAAAATGAGCAATCAAATGGAATATTATGATTTCCATAAGCAATCAAATGGCACGTGTGAATTATATCAATTTAACAGAAACAAAAATTAGATTGAAGAGGCAGCTTAATTACGTACCCAAGGGCAAGGCTATCACCAACGCTTTATTCTTGTGCTTCCGGCCTGCAAAGAAGATACAACTAAATGGTGTGTGTTGGCGCAGAATTGGGCATGGATCCTTTGAAATCTTAAAAGTGTTAGTAGCAAAGCACCGTCAGCCCGGTCATACAGATTTCTTTCATTGAGACAAACTTATTTCTATATAAAGCTTACTGCTCATGATGATGTAGAGGAGTGAACTATATATATATATATATATATATATATATATGGCATGGAACAAACACAGTACTAGCACGTGTATTAGGAATAACTACATTAATGTAAAAATTAATAGAAAAAAGAAATTTTCTTTGCGGCCGTTTCATGATCAATGGTTTTGTGTATCCCATACCTTCCTTTGCACAAATAAATTTTCCGTCTTGGTCAAGCTGGCATTGACCTTCTCTCTCATGGCACTCGAAACAAGCATCAGACGCATGCGCTTGAAGTTCGAACTCAGCGGTTACGATTGGTTGATACGGGTCACCGTCAATTGGCTTATTATTTTGGAACAGAATAATGGAACATCCAGAAGGAATACTATCGCTTGGAGAACGATCGTAGACTTTATAATTGTCTGTGCACTTAATATCGCTCGATTGCATCCAGCCAAAATCATTGACAGTGTGGTTGCATTTGAACAGGGTCCGATTGGGTGAATTGATTTGATAAGAGATGAATGTGTTAGTTTAGATAAACATGCAGAGATACATGGAGATCCCGAGTGTGCTGCAATGTGAAAAACAGAATTGTAAACATTTGATTTTTGAATTTTGAATTAGTTTGTTAAGATAGGATTCTACAGATCCTTCTAAACTTAAATTTCTGGTGTAACAAACAGCTTGGTTTAATACTATAAATACACAAATAATTCAGTGAGTAAGGATGCGCATTCGAAACCTACTCCATCATACTCTGTCTTTTATCTTACATGGTATCAGCCAGTCCTACGGCTAACGCCTGATCCAATAGTTTCCGCAACTTAACATATTTTCTAGATGTCTTCCAGTTCAAGCAACACACAAAATATGCCTCATCACAACCTGCACATTCATACAACTTCTCAACCTATTACTGAGAAGTTAACTGGTGCTAATTACATGGCATGGAGTATGCAGTTCATGGTTTTTCTCAATAGCCATGATCTTGTTGACCATATTGATGGCACCATTAAAGCTCTTGAAGAAACCATTCAGGATGCACCAAATCCATCTTATGCAATATGGTTCCGGAAGGACAATTGTGTTAAAAGTTGGATTTTGGCTTCCATTTAAGAGAAATTGGTTGCCTCTCTTTATGGAATTAAAACTGCCAAGCAAGCTTGGGATTTTCTTCACACTAGCTTTGCATCTGCTTCAAGGTCACGGGTTGCCTTACTTAAGCGACAAATTCAAACTTTCTCTCAAGGAAATAAAACGTGTACTGCTTATATTGATGAAGCTAAAGCCCTTGCTGATCAACTGGCATCAGCTGGCAAGCCAATGGATGATCAAGATCTTATTGCTCATTTACTAGGAGGACTCAAGGTAAGTTCCACTCCATTCATTACCTCATATACTCTTGCTACTCGAGATAATGATCTTACCTTGGAAGACTTTCAAGCTGAATTACTCAGCTTTGAGACCTTACTAGAAAGTCAACAACACACCTCTGCCGATACTCATTATGCATTTGCTGCTAACAAATCTAAAGTACAACACTTCAATAAGAAGTTCCACAAGCCAGGTCTAAACAATCATTATAGAACCAATCAAGATCCAGCTGCATTCAACAATCGTAGCTCTAGTTCTGTGACACAGAACAATTCTCGAATACAGAATAGACCTACTTGCCAGATTTGTGGCAAAACAAATCACACAGCTCTTGACTGCTATGAGAGATTCAACTATGCATTTCAAGGTCGCATTCCTCCTGCTGAACTTGCAGCTATGGCAGCTGAAACAAATGCAACTCTTGATAATCAGATTTGGTATGCTGACAATGGGGCTAATGCACACATAACCAGTAATGCAGCAAATCTTACTACTCAGCAACCCTTCTAAGGCACATACATGATCACAGTTGGCAATGGCACAAGTTTATCAATTCAAAATACTGGACACACTTCTATTCTCCTTGATAAACATCCATTCCAGTTGAAAAATATATTACATTGTCCTGATGCATCTGTTAATCTATTATCCATAAATAAATTTTGTTCGGATAATGATTGTTATTTTATTCTAACTGGCTATGATTTCTTTGTCAAACAGAACCAAACCAACCAAATCTTGTTCCAACGTAGAGCTGAGAATGGACTATATCCTCTGGCTGGCAACAAGAGTTTCTCCAATAAGATGCATTGTTTTGCAACTAAATTAGGCACCAAGACTACTAGAAATAAATGGCATAGTCGACTAGGCCATCCATCCGAATTTGTCTTGAATAAATTGGTTCAATCTAACCATCTACCTTATACTGAATCATTGGGAAAAACATCATTTTGTGAGTCTTGTCCTCTAGGAAAAGCAAAACAGATTCCATATGACAGATCAACAAGATAGACAAATGGTCCTTTGATGCTTATTCATTCTGATGTTTGGGTGTCTCCTATTACTTCAGTAGGTGGATGTCGTTTTTATGTTATTTTTGTTGATGATTTCTCGCATTTCACATGGTTATATCCCATACCCACTAAATCTGATATACTCCATGTTTTCAAGCAATATAAAGCTCTTGTTGAAAATTTCTTTTCTTGCAAGATCAAACAATTTCAATCCGACAATGGTGGTGAATATCTCTCAAATGAATTCAAACAATTTCTAAGCACAAATGGTATTTATCATCGCCTGACTTGTCCATATACTTCTCCTCAAAATGGCATCGCCGAGAGAAAGCATCGACACATCAGAGAAATGGGATTAACTCTTCTTGCTCAATCCCATCTACCAACCAAATATTGGCCTGATTCTTTTCTAACATCAGTTTATTTAATTAATAGACTGCCCACCACGGTTCTAAACAACCTTTCCCCTTTCTATATTCTCCATAAATCTGTCCCTAGATATGGTGAAATGCGTATTTTTGGATGTAGCTGTTACCCATTGCTTACACCATATGAAAAACACAAACTTTGTTTCAAATAAAAAAGATGTGTTTTCCTAGGATATTCGGGACAACAAAAAGGTTATAGATGTTTGGACCTAACTAGTGGCAGAGTCTACATCTTTCGCAGTGTTATCTTTGATGAGAACTCTTTTCCAGCAGCTGATATGGTTTCAGACTCCTCAACCAAAAGTGAACTTGGTAAGCCTTTCAAGTTTCCATCTTCTATTTCATTGCCAGTTCCTACTGATATTGTTCTGCAGCCAACAACATTATCTTCATATCATGATGCCCTCCCACATTCTCCAAGTCATGAACCTATAACTTAGATCATAAATGAGCCTGATCCATCAAATCCAAGACCTGCTCCTACAAAAATCCCTCCTCCCGAAAGCCCCTCTATTGAAAATCATGCACAATGTCTACCAAGTGAACATCCTAACTTACAGCCTCCACAACAGCCAGTTCCACAAATTGTTACACGTTCCAAAACTGGGAAACTTAAGCCAAAACAATTTTCAGGTTTCAAAACCTTTTACTCCACTAAACATCCATTTCATGTGCTGTCCACTATATATCATGAAAATGAACCAACTTGCTATACGCAAGCTGTGACTGTCTCTGAATGGAGGGATGCTATGGGTCATGAGTTTGATGCATTAATGGCCAATGGTAAATGGTCACTATGTCCACGACCAGTTACTCAACCTGTGGTTCAAAATAAATGGGTATACAAGATTAAAAGAAAGCAAGATGGCAGCATAGAGAGGTACAAGGCACGTTTGGTTGCCAAAGGATTTGATCAATGTGATGGAGTAGATTATCATGAGACTTTTTCACCAGTAATTAAACCTTCTACTATCCGGTAATTCTGGCACTAGCTGTTAACTTTCACTGGGCTATTCATCAACTTGACGTCTCTAATGCATTCTTGCATGGCATATTGGATGAAGAGGTATTCATGGAGCAACCAAAGGGATTTATAGATCAATGAGAAGGTAGAGAGAGAAGGTCTGGAGCGATTTTATTTCTTTTTCTGGAGGCTGTTTTTGTGTTCTGTTTTTGGAAAGTCCGAGTATCTCGGGTTTCCTATTTTGGGTGCATACGCTACTAGGGTTGCTTCGTTACGCCGTGTCCTTGGCACTGACAATGCTACATTGAACAAAACGAGAGCTACGGGTGCACGTTTATGTGTAGAAGTGAATCTTCAGGAGGAACCAATCAAAGGCTTTCTGATTGTTGTCTCAGCAAACAGAACCATATGGCAGGAAGCTAGGTATGAAAAAATTGGTTTTTACTGCACTAAGTGTTGTAGACAAGGGCATACGAATGTGGTATGTCGTATGGGGGAGATTCGGCAGAAAGCAGGAGGGGAAATAAGCAACCGTGTTCTGTTAAAAAACCAGCAAATATGGAAAGCAAAAATAAGTGAGGAAGAGAAAACTAGTGAGAAGGAGGGGGAAACAGTGGATGGTGTGAAATCAGGAAGTCTGGTTCAGGAAGAACATACGGTGCAGGAAGCAAACCTGGAGCAGGAAGAACCAGTAATTGAACAGGCTTTGGGTGTGGATGAGGTTACGCAGAATTACGGCAAGGACATGCTGTTGATACAGAAAACAGAGTGCAAGACAATTGGGAGTGGGATAATAGAATCGGCTGCCGAGGATTAAAATGTTGTAGAGATCACAGGTGAACCAATGGCCATTTTGGGCTGTATGCGAGGTGTTGATGCAGAGCATAGTGTATCGCAGATTGAAGCTGGTAGTCCTATGGTGGAGGTGCTGGGTATGGATGTTGCTCCGAACAGAGGATTTTACGAGGGGGGTCATTTTGATCTGGTTTCAGAAATCCTTGAGTTGGAATGTAGGACTCAACTAGCTTCTGGAAAGGATGTTGCTATGGGGGAGGACCGAACTGTTTCCATTTCTGATCCTGAGGACGACGATGTTCCAGATGCGCTGGCTAGACAACCAAATTATAATTCGGATCCTGAGACTAAACAACCTAGCTGCAAGACGAACTCAAAGAAACAAAAGGTGAGACAGTCCCTACAGGTGTTATCCCGACCTTCTAAACTTAATTTATGATTGATAAAATTTTGGTTTGGAATTTGCGAGGGTTAGGAAGTTCCCGAAATCGTTTAAAAAGTTTAGTTAATAAGTTTGGCATGTCTATTGTGGGGATTTTGGAACCGTTTGCTGAGGATGATAAGATGCTTCGTTTGGCTTATTTGCTGGGATTACCGAATTTTTGTAGTAATGTAGTGGTTGATGGTAAAATTTGGATATTCTGGAGTGATGATTGTGTTTGGGAGATGTTATCTATGACAAACCAAGTTATTTCAGGGATCTTTCGGTTTGGTGAAGAGAAGCTCTACATTTCTTTTATCTATGCAAAGTGTAATAGCAGAGAACGTAGAGAGCTTTGGCAAAGCTTAGAGTCAGTTGTTCACAATGAGTCTCCTTGGCTTGTGGTAGGGGACTTTAATATTATCAGGGACGATAGAGATAGAGTTGGTGGTCACCCAAGGCCTATTGCGTCGATGGAAGACTTTAATAATTGTATTGATCACTGTGGATTATTGGACCTCCAAGTTCTGGGTCACAGGCTCTCGTGGTGTAATGGCCATGAGGGACATACTCATGGCTGGGCTCGTCTTGATAGAGCACTGATGAACATCCATTTTACAAACAGGTTTCCTTCGGCCTTTTTCGAATACCTCAAATGGAAGACTTCGGATCATTGTCCAATGCTTATTCATTTCCAAAAACTTGTTGTAAGTAACGGCCCTCATCCTTTTCGTTTTCAAAATATGTGGGTCTCTCATGCAGATTTTATGAGTTGTGTTGAAGAAGTTTGGAAGAAGCCTACTACAACCGTGGGTCTTTTTCGGTTGGCGGAAAAATTGAAGAAAACGAAGATTGCGTTACAAACTTGGAATAAACAAGTCTTTGGGCACGTTGGACAAACTATTAAAGAATTGGAAGAAAGATTAGAGGTTTTAGAAAGTCGGTTACAAGGTGGCTATGATCAGGAAGTGGAATGTGATTTCTTGGTTACAAAACTTGAACTGGATACTTGGGAACAACGTGAAGAAATCAGGCTTTCTCAATTGGCAAAAAAGAAATGGCTTTTAGAGGGAGATAAAAATACAAAATTCTTCCATGCAGTTGTTAATCAAAGGAGAAAAGCTAAAGTCATTGCTAATATGCGTCTTGAGAATGGAATTATTTTGAATTCACCGGAACAGGTTCATCAAGGTGCTTTAAATTATTTTCAAAACTATCTTTCTAACTCTTCTATTGTGGAACAGGTGGATCTCAGTGCTCTAATTAAGAGATCTATTTCGGAGGATAATAATTTGGCTCTTATTATTGCCCCGAGTGAGGCCGAGATTTTGGCGGCTTTGAAATCTATTCCGAAAGAGAGCTCTCCTGGTCCAGATGGTTTTGGTTCGAGTTTTTATCATAGCTGCTAGGACCTGATTAAAGAGGATGTCGTTGATGCAGCCAAGGATTTTTTTTCAGGTTCTCCTTTACCAAGATTTCATACAGCTTCTTATCTGGTTTTAATTCTGAAGGTGGAGGAACCCAAGAGTTTTGACAAGTTCCGCCCTATCAGCCTATGCTCTGTTATTTATAAGATTTTCTTCAAGGTTCTGGTGCACAGCATCGACCCCTTTGTTATCTCAGTTGATTTCTCATGAACAAGGTGCTTTTATTCCTGGTCGTAGCATCTTTGAAAATATTACTCTGGCTCAGGAATTAGTTCATTCTCTGAATAAGAAAACAAAAGGCGGTAACATTATGGTGAAGATTGATATGGCCAAAGCCTATGATCGTGTAGACTGGCAATTTTTATTAAATGTGTTAACTTCTTTTGGTTTTTCTTCTCAGGTTTGTAATCTTGTTCGGGAATGTGTTAAGTCCCCCTGGTTCTCCATCATGATGAATGGGACTTTTAAGGGTTTCTTTCAACCGGCTCGGGGTCTTAGACAAGGTGACCCTCTTTCTCCATATTTATTTATTATTATGGAAGAGGTCCTCTCACGTTTACTTTGTAAGAATTTTGCAGAGGGTCGTATTGGTTGTTTTTCACATCCAGTGGATGTACCTTTAGTCTCTTACTTACTTTACGCTGATGATCTTTTAGTATTTGTGAATGGTGGTAAACGTTCAGTTCAAAGACTTACACAAACTTTGGAGGTTTATGAAAAATGGTCAGGGCAGTTAATCAATAAGGAGAAATCGGCTTTCTTTTTCTCAAAATCCATTACTCCTGCTCGGCGCCGTAATCTCATGAGATTGACAGGTTTTGTGGAAGGTAAGTTCCCGGTCACCTATTTGGGTGTTCCTCTTGTTTCTGGCCGTCTTACTGCTAGACATCTGGAACCCCTCATTGAGAAGATTAGAAGAAAAATAGCGGGTTGGAAACTGAAGTTACTGTCTCAAGGTGGTAAGCTTACGCTCATGAAACATGTGTTAGCTTGTATGTCTACTCATCTTTTGGCAGTGTTAAATGTGCCTATGAAGGTTTTCAAAAAGCTCAACTCTTTACTGTCTACATTTTTTTAGGGTGAATTGGATGGAAAACCAAAGATGAAATGGTGTGCTTGGGATAGAATTTGCAAACCGTACAAGGAAGAGGGACTTGGCATAAGAAATTTCCATGAAGTGCAAAGGTCTCTACACATGAAATTTGCGTGGAGATTGTTAACTGTTGATAACCTGTGGACCAATTTTTTCTGTGCTAAATATGTGAAACATGGCCACATCTTACTTGCTGAACCTAAAAGAAATGCTTCCCGTTTCTGGAAGTCTGTTATGCATGTGCTTCCTGATGTGGCAGAGAATGTTATGGTGAAGTTGAGAGAGGGTGCCTCTTCCTTTTGGTTTGATCGGTGGTTGGAAAGTGGGCCTTTATGTGCCAGTAGGGAGTTTGAGCATTCTCATATTAGAATTAAAGATGTTTGGGTGGATAGTTCCTGGGATGAGAATTATCTGGTGGAACTGGTCGGATTCGATAAAGCTGAGGAGATTATGAATGGTATTGTGGTTGGTAAGGTGGGCAATGACATTACCATTTGGAAACCAGAAGTTAAGGGCAATTTTACGTCAGCTTCCGCTTGGGATTTAATCCGTGTGAGAGGCACTGAACATCTGGGCATGGATTGGATTTGGCATCATCTCCTCCCGAAGAAGATTTCTGTGTGTATGTGGAAAGCCCGTTTTAATGGGTTGGCGCTGGATTCTCGAGTGCAATCGCTAGGCATTCAGTTGGCATCCAGGTGCAACTGTTGTTCTAATGGTCATGTTGAAAGCTTAAACCATGTGCTTTGTAATGGGACTATTGCTGCGGAGGTGTGGAAGATGGCAGCTTCCACGCTGGGTATTAATCATGTCTATGGTCTTTCGTGGTGGTCGACTGTAATGCAGTGGTTTAATGTCTCAAAGAAGTCGAGTCACAAAGGAATTCTTATTGGTATCATTCCGTCGATCATCACCTGGCGTCTATGGCTTCGTCGTTGCAAGGCTCGCATGGATAATTGAACTGAATCGGCGTATAATGTATGGTTGGCTGTGAAAGTCTGGATTCGGAATATTTCTTCTTTGATGGTGAAACACTGCCCTATCTCGGCCAGGGATGAGACTATTCTTCGGGCTCTTGAAGTGCCGTATGTTGATCGAACAAAAACTATTCCGAAGCTAGTTTATTGGCGGAAACCGGATGAGGGGTGGATTAAATTGAATGTAGATGGGTGTTGCCGTGGCAACCCGGGCAGTTGTGGGGGAGGAGGGGTCATTCGAGATGTGCCAGGTAATTTCAAAGGGGCTTTCTCTTCTTCTTTTGGTCATGGCACGAATAATGTGGCTGAATTAAGGGCGTTACTAGATGGTATTTCCTTGTGTAAAGAGCTGGGTTTTAATAATATTAGTATTGAGAGTGATTCCACTTTGATAATTTCTTGGTTGAGTAGTTGTAAGTGCACAGCGTGGTACTTATGGGACTATTGGGACGACCTGTGGAGGCTTTTAAGAGATGTTCATTTCACCTTTAATCATCAGCTACGTGAAGGGAATATGGCGGCAGATTTTCCTAGCGAGAAGGGGCGAGGAAGGTTATAATAATACTTTTTTGGATTTTAATTCTTTGCCATGTCAGTTGAAAGGCATTCTTCGTATGGATAAAGCAGGTTTGCTTCAGATTAGATGGTAATTTGTTTTGTTGGGTTTTTCTTTGGATTAGGCTTGTTTAGTTTTGTATTGTTTTATTCTGATTTGGGTTGTTTTATTTTTTGGTGTTTTTCTTAGGCCTGTTTAGTTTTTGTTTTCCTATTTATAGGCCTGTTTAGTTGTTGTGTTGTGTTGTTTGTTTTATGTTGGTTGGATATAAGGGATGGTTTTTAGTGTTTTATCTGTAAATCCCCTATGTCGGTCATGTTACCACGGTATTCTTCCGCCATAAGTGAGAGCTATTAATAAAATTGGGACGGGGTCAAAAAAAAAAAAAAAAGAGCTTGGTTTAGAAGACTTTCTCAGCAACTCATTGAGTATGGTTTTCAGGAATCATCAGTTGATACATCTCTGTTTATTTTTGCAAAGGATGGCTTATAATTATTTGTTCTTGTATACATAGATGACATCATCGTAAAATGATCAAATAAGCAAGCAATACACCAGTTCATTGATCAACTTGGCAAACAATTTCAACTCAAAAACCTCGGGAATCTGAGTTATTTCTTGGGTGTTCAAGCATCTCGTGATTCAAATGGCCTTCACTTGCGACAAAGCAAGTATATTACTGACCTCTTCAATAAAACAGACATGGCTGGAGCAAAACCATTGTCATCACCAACAGTTTTTGGAAAGAAATTGACAGCTTAAGATGGTTTATTACTTAAAGACCCAAGTAAATACCGAATGGTTGTTGGAGCACTTCAATATTCCACCATTTCCAGACTTGATATATCTTACATTGTTAATCAATTGTGTCAATTTATGCACTCTCCTCGAGAAGGACACTGGACATCTCTCAAACATGTTCTAAGATATCTCAAAGGGACAATTGATTATGGTCTTTATTACACACCATCAGCCATAGAGATAAATGCATATTGTGACTCTGATTGGGCAGGGAATCTGGATGATAGAAGAAGCAGCAGTGGGTATGGAATTTTTCTGGGCAATAACTTGATCTCATGGAGTGCAAAGAAACAAAATGTGGTTTCTAGATCCAGTACAGAAGCAAAATACAGGTCGCTTGCATTAGTTACTGCTGAATTATATTGGATGAGAATGTTACTTAAAGAATTATCTATTGCTCTAGCTAAATGTCCAGTAATTTGGTGTGACAATATAGGAGCAATTGCCTTAGCTTCTAATCCTGTCTTCCATGCTAGAACAAAACATATTGAAGTGGACTATCACTTTGTGAGAGAAAAGGTGGTCAACAAAGATGTTCAAGTCTGTCATATTTTGTCAGAGGATCAAATTGCAGACATATTTACTAAGGGACATACGGCGTTGAGGTTTAAGTTCTTGTGAGCCAAATTGATGATCTGTCTTCTTCCCATCAGTTTGCAGGGGGTGTTAGTTTAGATAAACATGCAGAGATACATGGAGATCCCGAGTCTACTGCAATGTGAAAAACAGAATTGTAAACATTTGATTTTTGAATTTTGAATTAGTTTGTTAAGATAGGATTCTACAGATCCTTGTAAACTTAAATTTCTGGTGTAACAAACAGCTTGGTTTAATACTATAAATACACAAATAATTCAGTGAGTAAGGCATTCGAAACCTACTCCATCATACTCTGTCTTTTATCTTACAGAATGGAGATTGGGGGATAGTCGAATTAGTTATGAATTCGCACCTACCAGAGGACAAGCTCTGAAAAAGCGTCTGGTCCCGGATACCCAGGACATAAGCATTAGGCTGATCAGGACTCCTAATGATGCTTGTAAGTTCGTACCATCTTTCACGGTTCACCAGTTGAATCATCGCAATTTTTTTGCTACAATATATGATGCCAATACCACAGTTTGGGTGTGTGGTATTGGCGAATGGGAAGCCAATCATGCCCAGATCTCCACAAGGGAAGAAGGGAGGACAGTTATGGGAACTGTATGTTTCTTCTAGTTTGGTCGACAGAAGCAACACGAGGTATGAGACAAGAAAGAAAACAAAGAGGGAAACAGAATCCATATCCCAATTAAACTCCCAATTCACCAGCAACAACCTATTACTCTATGGATCGATAAAACAAACAATGCGTTCGGATAATAATTTTTGTTGCTAGCTCTTGCTGCCTTCACAATATAATATAATATGGAGTTTCTCAATTTAACACGCAGTAGACTCAGGAACTGGAGAAGGGGAGACTTGGAAAAGCATGCCGAGGTCTGTGCATTTGGGAAATCCCTTCATACTCACTACACGGCCGAAGAGTCCAAGGAGGTGAGGAGTATCCTCCTACTTTTTTTTTTTTTTTTGAAGAGAACGGTAGATTGCCCTCACTTGTAGCTGATGAAAACCGTGGTTACAAACACGATACCTGAGAGATATATTTAATCTATGAAATACAAAACCCAGGCATCAAAACCATTAAATTCATATGTTCCAAGTACACGGCCAAAGAAAGACACTTAACCTAAATCAGAACAACCAAATATATGGTAACATGCAAGAAAAACAAGCACACAAGAAAGGACAAACAAATCAAGCGAAACTTATCAAGCAAAAACCCTTACGAGACCCTCAGGTAGGACATACTCAGTCTATCCATTGCGAGAAGACCCCTCAACGGGCTAGGCAAAATATGATTTTCAGACCAGTCGGAGTTCAAGCCCTCAGCCCCACACTTAGCTAGAAAATCAGCCATAGCTTTTCCTTCACGATAAATATGATTCACAACACACTTCAGGCGATTAAGATATTCATGTAAATCATCACAGAAATATTCTAAATACCATATAGGACAATTGACCCTAATAATCTAATTAACCACCAACTGAGAATCAGTCTTTATTTGAACACGATAAAACCCGAGAGCGTGACACCTTCGAACGCCTTCCAGTAAGCTACTCAGTTTTGCAAAATTATTAGTACCCAGGCTGAGGGGAACAGAGTAAGTCAGAAGTAACATGATATTATCATCTCGAATAACACCCCCAGCACCAGAAACGCCTGGATTCCCAAAACTGCTACCATCAGTATTGAGTTTGACCTAGCCCTGTTGAGGCCGATGCCATCTAACCACCCGACCCTCGTAGACTTAGGAAACAACACCGGGATATCCAGTCTATTCAAAATATCAATATCCTGTGTAGAAATAGAAAGCGCTTTCATAATCTGGTCCATGATGCGACGGAGCCATAATTTAATAGCGTGCTAGACTGACTCTGCCGTATGAACCTTATCCTCATACCGGGCTTTACAGCGCCTCTCTCAAAATTTCCAGGTTATAATAGAAGGGAGAAGGCCAAAAATAATTCTAACTTGTGAAGATTTAACAGCGTGACGAAACCAAAAATTCGTTTGTTCCTTCCAAGTGTGGAAAGAGGCCATATGAACCCCTAAATGTGTGGCCGCTAGGCGCCAAATATGTCTAGCGAAATCTCCCATGCAGAGCACATGATTCAAGTCCTCAATATGACCTTTTTTTATAACAATTACACTTGGAAGCCATTGAGACACCCACCATCTTAATATTCTCATCAACACTGAGGCAATTATTAGTAGCCTTCCACATCATGATGGAAATCTTCTTAAGAAGATTAGTATGCCATATCATGAAGTATCCTACTCATTTTCTGAATTGACTCGGGACTAGAAAGACTCAACTCCTTGACTTTGTCAAAAGCTTTGAACTTTAAACCATTTCTCATGGAAACCAAGGCGGCTGGTATCAAAATTTCCACTCTTGAAATTATAAAAATCAACCAAAAAACCTGAAAAGCAGATATTTTGAGACATGTTCTGGCCTATACTTCTTGTGTAAACATTGATTAATTGTGGGCCGATCTCAGAAAAAGATGAATGAGGAAAAACATCGTGTGGCCCACAAATGGCATCTTTGAAAAGTCTTGACGTGTCGGCCAGTCCAGGGGAGAAGTTTTCTCTAAAGTTGGTAACTTGTACAAGTAAAGTTGATCAAACAATGAGCTTTCCATTTTATTAGCCATTTTGTGAGGGAAGTAGGAGACGGGGGTAACGAGAGAATGTATTGATGAGTAGGGGTGGTAATATGTGATATGATTTGTTAATTCAATACGAATACGATACGATTGAATATGCATATACGATCTCTTCATCTCTAAGATAACTTAATAATTAGTCTGCTTGAATATGCATTTGATCTAATTAGAAATATGTTAGATTGGGATTACAAGTTTTTTGCCCAGGTCCTAAATTGAGCCAACCTCACCTAACTTTATACACCATTTCAATCGAGACATGATTGTCCATCCAAGTAGGATTTTATCAAATTTAATTTTGCAGATTGTTTTTTAGAAGCAATTATAACTATTAGTGTCAATAAAATTCTTTAAACGACCACCTCCAAAATGGAGATCTTGGGTTCGAAACCCCCCTTCCCAAATGTATCAAAACAAATTCTATAAAGGACCATGTATTTGGAAAAAAGTGAGTTCGTGCCTCTTCAAAGAATTATATGATAGAAAATAAATATATTTTTCTATTTATACTTTTATATTGTGTATTAAGCTGATAATGATAGAAAATAAATGTACCCTTAGAGAAGAAATATTATGTGAAGAAACGAGGAGAAATGGAAAGAAAGATGAACAAGAGAAAAAATTTCATAGTCATCAAGAAAATTTGTGAAAAAGAGTTCTATGAATAACATATTTTTATTTGGAAACCTCATCATAAAGGCTACTCAAACAAAAAAACCTCACGCTAACGACTTAAAATGAGTACAGTAGTACTTGATGATATGACCTAAGAGTCCAAACGAGCCCAGTTGCTTCTTCATTTTCCAGAACACATCCCAAACCCAGTCCAGTTGCTTCTTAAAGCTTCTATTACTTTAATGCTAAAACTATCTTACATTATTTCTGGATATTACATATACATTTGATGCAAAATCGTAGAAAGATTCAATCAATTGCCAATCTGAAAAAATGAATTAAAAGGAAAAGAATTGGGTAAAACAATATAAGAGTTATGCCACTTTATCTCCACTGGGGCGTTTTCCTTCCATTGCATCCTTTTTATTGCGACAATCAGCACAGAAGAAAGGGCCTTGCCAGGGCTTTGAACTGGTGGAGAAAATGGCACCGTCATGAACAGAGATGCCGTCATTTGGAGCAAGGTCAACTTGGCATACTGCACAGACGAAAAGACCAACTGTCGATCGGCCTCTGGGCTCATCATTTCCCAGTCTGCAAAACATTGAGAAAAATTTAGTAAAATAAAAATCTCTCATCATATGATCATTCAGATGATAAGAACCGGAGCCATCATGAGTACAAAGCACCAAACTGAAGAGGCAATCAAATTATACTACAGGGTAACTAAGAACAACATTAGTTCTCGACAATACAAGGTCCCACGACACACAAGTCCCTACCTTGGAACCTTTGGAAGGACTACGGAAGATCACGCAAGTTCTAATTAAAAATTACTACACAAAATAGTTCCATTCCTCTCTCTCTCTCTCTCTCTCTCTCTCTCTCTCTCTTGCTGAATAAAGATTACTACACAGAATAGTTCCGTTTGGTTACTCAAACCCTCAACATAATTGAACATTAGCCCAGATTAGAATAGATTGTATTGGGGATGTTTCTCTTTGGGCCGCTATATGTCAAGATACAAAATATGCTATGAGCAGCTTCCGATTCTATTCAAGTGTGCTCCTAGAATTGCTAGCTTACCAGATATTGCAGATTTTTAAAATTTTGAAGCCTCTCCTAAAAGGATTCTCCACCATGGGCATGCCCCAAATAGTTATAGAGCCTTGTTTCAATGCAAACCAAGTTAATCATGTGCTGGCTTGAACCTCATGGCAAAGGTCTTCCCCATGAGAAGGGGGGCAGGGGGAAGGGAGGGGGGCACCCCATTCTCTGTCAAGGTGGTAATCCAATTTCAGGATTCTGGTTCCTTATAATAAGCTAGCTTGCAATTTCAAATTTTGATACCCGACTGAATGCCAAATACAATTTGGAGTAGCAAAACTAAGCAAAAAATCACAAACAATAATTGACCGCTAAAGTCGAATCGAAATTTTAGAGATTTCCATATTTCCCATTCTATCATGCTCCATCATACACATTTCACTCATGCTATCAATTGTTGCATAGACTTTTTCTATTTTCAGATAAAAACCTACATTTACTCATCATTAATATATAAATTTCTGGAAGTAATAGATTGCAATAGATGAAATAGTGGGAAAAGGAAAGCAGCAAGCAGTGCACAGTTGTAAGCTTAAGAGCTCATTCAAAAATAACCACTTTCCAAAATAGGCGTACTGACCTTTTAGCAAGCATTGCTGAGCCTTCTTCAAACAATTCTTCCACTATACCTACAGCCGAGAGCTTCTTGGATAGTTTATTTGTAGAACTTCGACACCTCTTCATGGAAAATAGAGCTCTCAGCTTGCTCTGCTTTTTAGGAGGAGCTTAAGGTTGTTTTGAATTATCAGGAGGAATTATGTCAACAACTATGCAAGTTGTATCATCCTTTGAGCCCCTTGTCCTCAATGCTTCCTATAAAGGATTCCATCAAATACAATATGATTACGGATCAGATTAGTGTAAGAATATAATTAGCTCTGGTTTTTGCTAAAATATTGAAGGGTGGAATGGATATTTGAGCCCCACAATTTTAGCTAAGAGATAAAGTCAAGGAGATGACTCAGTCTCGTAAGAAGAGATGGACTCAGACTCCTAATAAGGGATGGACTCACACTCCTAACAAGAGATAGACTCACACTCACACTCCTAAAAGGAAAAGGTTTCTCAATGCAGATTGAACTCTATCAACCTCTATAAATAGCCTACAAGAGGTAACAAAAGGGGACTGAAACTAAACTTGATTTACTTCTTTACATATATTTATTCTCATATTGCTGTACTGACTTTGACATTGGAGACTCCATAGGGCAACCAAGGCTGCCCCTTCATTTATTGCAGGTGATCCGTGTGATTGGTGGTGTGAAACACATCCTTTACAGTGGCACCTTCTGTGGGATCTTTTACAGATTTCAAACATGATTTTCACATCCCAACTATCATGCAATCACACGCAAACCGCGATTTCTGAACACCGGAATTAAGATCTCATCAACTTCATTATTTTTCTTTTTTACAAACTAACGCTGCAGCAAATAAAAAAAAATATGTATATACGTGGAAGAAAAACACAAGAATAGGATGCATTGCGCACGTGCACCATGCACTGCGCATGCGCCATGCACAGCGTACGTAGGAAGGGGTGCACGGCGTGCACCCACTTCCTCCACCATGCGAAAGCTACAGCCACAGGTGACCCACCGGTGGTACAGCGACGGCTGAGAGACGACGACGGCTCATTGGATATGAGCACTGTGCACAGTGTGGCCACAGAGAAGAAACTAGCTTCCAGAGGCCTTGCACAAGCGCCTGTGAGTTGCATAGTGTAACGTCGGCAGCCACCAGAACCGCCGGCACTTTCTGTTGCCGGCAATACAGTTCCTCCATCACAGAAACCGCTCAGGCATCCTTTACATTGGTGGTGCGCCTAATTCTTCCATGTGCAAGGGCTTGCTGCCCGCTGCCTCTACCGTGCATGGTGCTGCCCATCGTCGACCACCACCTTGCTTGCCAGCTTTGACTGTCATCGGTGTGGTGATTCCCGACCCATTTGGAGCTCCTCGCCATGCGCCTCACCATTCTTGCTCATGTGCACCAAAGGAAACTTGCTCGGAGTTAATTATCGCTCACCAACAATAGTAGCTCGACCACTGCCTAGCTCGTCGGCATGCTCTGTTGCCGTAGAGGTGGCTCCCTCCCGTTGGCACGCTCGAATCTGACGAAAGGAGGCAAATATCATGCACATAAGGTACGCCGAGTAGGTGCACAGTGGGCACGTGAACCACGGGCTCATGCCACCATGCACTCGGCAACCCTCGTGATGGGCGGTGCGACCACACCACATCCTTGTCACAACGACCTGATATCCAGGCGAAACCAATGGTAAACTCTAGCCCAACAACAGCGATCGTACCTGCTATGAGTTCGGTCGTAAAGCTTACTCGTCGCCAGCCCCTTGCAAGTGCAACAGTGACATCGAAGGTCCAGATCTACCACCGGCAAAGTGCTCAGAAATATCAGGCGGCGCTATCCACCACTACCATCACATTCCTCACCACCATCCCTTTCCGCCATTCTCGCCACTACACACCATGTGAAGCTGCTTGAAGCCAACACCACAATATGTTCATCGGTGCAACTCAACCGTGAGCTCGTGGGGCCACCCAACACCTTTGTCACAGCTACCATAACCCTCGTCGGGGCAGCACACCATGAAGGTTGTGTACTGAGCAAACACGAGGAGCCTGATGGTGAGCATCCTAAGGGAACCAGCTCAACCACCCCCAGCTCGCCACATTTTTCATTTGCTTGCATAAAGACCTTCAACTACCCAAGTGCCAGCACTCACCACTGAATTTCCTCGCCACTAGTGCTCACCACCGAAGATATAGCTCTTCGCCCGTGCTAGCCCAAGGGAACTCCACTTGCTTAAAACCACCCCACCATAGATCGGTACACCATAATCGGGAGAAGGATGAATCCTCGGCCATTGAGATTGTCTCCAAAAGCCAGATGTGCTTACAGGACAGACATGATGTCGTTTTATGTGTAGGGCCCAGGCTAGTGCCCGCTGCCACTGTGCTTGGTGCAGCCCAGAGATGGCCACCTGGGCGAACAACCAGGTAGAGTCGGCCGGCGTCTTACCACAGGATCATCGCCGCCTAGAGTCTAAAAGTTGGTAAGAGAATAACGGCCAACGCAGCACCACCTGCTATGCACAGGCCACGGAGGCCACGACTTGGAGCCGTCGACACTTTTTGCCGCCAGCAAAATTGTTCCAGACCACAAACACTTTCTGTCGTTGCCATTTTTTGCTCACCGCAATCTCCGAAGCTTGGCAGGAGCTCCCTAATGCCAACACCACAACGTGTTCGCCAGCCCAGCCCATCCGTGAGCTCATGGAGCCGCCCATAGCCACACCATGAACCCCCGGCATCCTTTGTGGCCGCCATGGTGGCTCTCACAAACATCAACACAGCACGGGGTATGTCCATGACATATGCCATGCACGAACATGCACCTGCATGCCCCCCCTCAAGGATCACCGTGCATGGCCAGCGTGCTGCCAGCCACCTCCATGTGTGACGCCTCCCAGGTTCGGCCTCCTAGCTGACCAACCAAACGAACTACAGGCAAGGAGCAACGCCAAAAGGCGGGGCCACAGTTCCTGACACTACTGTGGCGGGCAGTGACCTCCACAACCTATGACAGCACCCTTCCGCCTTTGCAAGTCCCATGCCAGTCCCCTCTGGCTTTGAAGCTCACCCAGCCACCAGTGGGCTTCCTTGAAGACAACAACATGCACTGGGCATGTACAACATGCATTACGCATGTGCCACAGTGCACGGAGGGGATGCATGGCGTACACCTAGTTCCATCAATAGCTGCCACCTCTCCAGTCGTCACTTTCTACCACTGTCAAGCTCGCTGGTGTGGTTTGTCACTGGAGCGACAGTTCCCGACCACAGCAATTTTTCTTGCCACCTTTCCTCTACATCCTCACCAGTGCACACTGTGGAAACTAGTTCGACCATGCCACCTTCGACCGTCGTGGCTGAATTCCCAAAACAAGGTCGTCGTGATACTTGCCACCGGCCACTCACTGTTTCGCCATCGACTAGAGGTCCACCTATCTACCTGCTTTCACATGAGGCAACAGATAGTACTGACGGTGGTCTTTTGTCACCAGCGGGCTTCAACAGAGACAAGAGACAGCGGGCAAGTTCAGTGACCATGCCCACCATTCCTTGCCACCCCGGTGCCGAGTAAAGATTTTGGCCAAGCCATTCATTGCTCATGGCTGGCGATGGAGCACAGTGAGCAGCACTGGACAACTGCCACACAAAGCTCCTCGCCAACGGTTCTCGCCTCCACGAGTTGCTGCCAGTCATGTAGACCCTCGCCCACAGAAACCGATTGAGAAGTCGTTAGTGGATTCAAACGCACCATGCACATGCAAGTAGAGCCAGCTGAGTAACTCCATGCATCTTGCCAGACCATCCATGGCAGATAGTTTCTCACCGACCTCACCCCATGCAAGACACCTCGCCAAGACATGGCGGAAAACATGCAATATCTCTTCACCCTTAAGAAGAGCGACAACACACGGGGCGGGCAACCACTCCGTGGAAAACCACACACCCGCTAAGTTTGCTTGCACAGTTCGTGTTGTTCGCCACAGTTCACCCTTGCTCATAGCAGAATTTTTGCCAGCCAGAATCAGTCCTCGCCATTACTAGCTTGCTAGCAGTGAAGCTAGCTCGCAAACATCACCAAAGCTTGCTGTGAGAGCTACTCGACTCTGCACCACAACGTGAGCTTGTGGCACCACCCACGGCCATGCCATGTAGCTCTAGAGCTTTCGATCGCCATCACGGTAATCTGCACCAACCTCGCAGATCATAAAAATTCATATCCCTAGCAAGAGAGTTACTCGCCACCAAAAGACCTTTATTCACTATCATGAAGACGTCACCAGGAGGCCACTACTCACCGTCGGGAGCTAGGGACCGAAATGAATTAGCGGTGCGCAATGGGAAGTAATACTTTCACCCCCACACTGGGCAGACATGCAGAGACAATTAGAAGAACCTTGGCACGAAAGCTTTGCCGCCGCCATGAGTTTGCTCGCCAAGATCAGCATCAAGTGACTGAACCTACATCAGTCACTCACCCCTTTGTGATGGGCAACAAAGTTCCTCGCTCCACCACATGTACAGTAAGCTAGCTTGCCACCCTTTGGCAAGCCAGTAGATTTGGGCGGACAGCACACAATGAAAGCAAGCTCGCTGCCCTCATGCCTTCATCAATGCAAAAGCTTGGCCACCTGCGGGCATCGCCCATGTATCACCTGCAGCCTTCACCACACTATAGCGAGGTGGCACAGGTTCACAAACCTCAAACTTTTAATTTATATGACACTTACCTATTTTGTGTTAGCAAAAGTCTCTCAGGACGCGGAACAATTAAAGAAGGGCGTGGAGGTCAAAGAACCCCACAACCCACTTAGAAATCAAGAAGGGCGTGGAGGTTAAAGAACCCCTCGACCCACTTAAAAATCAAGAAGGGTGTAGCGGTCAAAGAACCCCACGACCAACTCAGCAACAAGACCAGCGCCTCTCGGCGAGTAACAAAATCGACATCTCCACCATACAACCAGACTAAGGTCTCCATGGAAAGTATATGTGGTATTGTCGTTGCCTAGCCACCTACGGGCATTGCCCATGTATCACCAACCTTTACCTCACTTTGGCGGGGTGGTTTAGGTTCACAAATCTCAACTTGTAATTTATATTACACTTACCCATTTTGTTTTTTGGAACTTCTCAGGACGTGGTGCAAGCCAACAGGCGAGAAAGGTCAGGGACTGCCCGACCTCCTCCAAAAAATCTTCGAACGAACCAGTGTGGAAGTCAGAAGACCACATGACCCTCTCTAAAAAGGGCGCAGAGGTCATTAGACCATTCCATCCCTAAACACAAAAAACAAGCCTTAGCAGCTTGTGGTGCCATGCAAAAAGGGCGCGGAGGTCGTTAGACCACGCCACCCCTAAACACCAAAAACAAACCTTAGCAGATTGTAGTGCCATTAAAAGAGGGCGTGGAGGTCAGAAGACCACATGACCCTCTCCAAAGTTAGCCACCAAAAGTTGAGTTATACACTCACGGTGCAACTCAACAGGTGGGAAAGGTCAGGGACTGCCCGACCTCCCAAGTGCCTAACAGGCGGGCAACTCTCCAGATAGCCCGACCTCTCTCTTGGACAGCAGTACAAGCACAACATATTCTCAAGCAAACGCCAAGTGTTTATACTCACACCACAACTGCCTCCAAGCTCTATAATTGCCTCGTGCGGGTATCCTTCTGGAACGAGCCACCAAACTCCACAACCGCTTTGAGCGGGTTACCTTCGGGAATGAGCCTCCATGCTCCACAACCACCTTGAGCAGGTTACCTTTGGGAATGAGCCACCAGGCTCTACAACCGCCTCGAGCAGGTTACCTTCGGGAACAGGCCGAAGGGCTCAACAACCGCCTAAGATCAATTCAGGGAGTCGACAGGCTCCATAACCACTTAAGCGTGGGTTACTACAAACAAACTACAAAATGAGAACACCAAAAGAAATTTACACTAAGGGGCAGGGAATCCACTGCAACAAAAAACAAAAACAATCACTCTTCCCCGGCAATAAACAATCTCTAAGGAAAACATTCACACAAACAAACAAACTCAAAATTGAACTCCGTGCTCACGCCTAATGTGGTCGAGTACATCTCTCGCCTATCTCTTCAAGCTGAGCCCCTCACTGCTTAGCACGAAACAAACAACAAACCAAGGACCGAATGGGAAACTAGTGACCAATTTTCTAAATTTATTTTGCAGATTATTGACTTGAAGATTTTCAAGGCCTTCTAAGGCTTCACAGCTACCAGAATTGCTTTTTCTGCAGATTACCTTCATCACGGTTGACTTGAAGATTCCCAAGACAACCAAAAAGTCGAGCCTCATTCACGGTGCAACCAACTATTAGCTAACCAAAAGGAAGTGAAGACACCCACACACACTAACTAGCATGGATCCTCAGCAGGGTAAAAACAAAAAAACAAAAAAACAAAAGTAAGCAGGCGCTCACGAGCTAGCGGGGTGAAAGGCAGGTACAGAGAATGCAAAGTATTTAATTTCCCATGTACCAGCACAAAGAAAATTAGCGGGGTAATTGGAAGGGATATTTGAGCCCCACAATTTTAACTAAGAGATAATGTCAAGGAGATGACTCAGTCTCCTAAGAAAAGATGGACTCAGACTCCTAATAAGGGATGGACTCACACTCCTAATAGGAGATGGACTCACACTCATACTCCTAAAACGAAAAGGTTTCTCAATGCAAATTGAACTCTATTAACCTCTATAAATAGCCTACAAGAGGTAACAAAAGGGGACTGGAACTAAACTTGATTTACTTCTTCTTTACATATATTTATTCTCATATTACTATACTGACTTTGGCATCAGAGACTCCACAGGGCAACCAAGGCCGCCCCTTCATTTATTGCAGGTGATCCGTGTGATTGGTGGTGTGAAACACGTTCTTTACAAAGGGAATGGTAATTCAAGTAAAAGTTGTCACAAGATATAGCACAGTAACAAATTTAAATAACCTTCACAACTTGCCCAACAGCAAGTTTGGCAGGCAACCCACAGCAAGATTTGGCAGCCATTTCCGAAGATACGGCATCCCAGAGGCCATCAGATGCAATTGTAAGTCTCCCACCTACATTTGAGAGCTTTCATGCAAAAGAAGAATATTAGAATTCACGATGAAGACAGCAATGATGCATAAGCTTCACAAAAAAGATTAAAGATGAATAGTACAAAGGACGTATACCTTCACTTGTTTGACAAATGGTATTGGAACTATATACTCCCTAACATCCATGTCTCCAATTGACCTAGAAAGGCATAAACCCCCGGGTCAACAACGGAGGGGACCAATCTGCATGGGTTAGAAGTCACCTATTACCCAATGTAAAATAATAAATGATAAAGACTTAGGAGAGGAACATCAGAATATAATTCTGATTTTAAGGAAAAATAAATAAAAAATTAAAGCACCTTACCGCAGCACCCCCAACAATACTAAGCCGCCCCACTTCACCACCACTTGCTGAAACACGTTCCCTCCTGCAACCATGAAGAACCACTCGGTGTATCGAAGAAAATGTAACAAATGAGGGCTCTCAAATAGATACTCACTCTTCTACATTTTCTTCGAGTCTATGATCAACGGTTAAGGTGGCAACAATGCCACCCTAAGTATCTAAATACATCAAGAGTCTCCTACAGATGCAACTGTCACTGTCCAACAATTAACTATTACAAATGTAGCTGTGGTTCCAGCTGTCTCCTAGAGATAATGGGATGAGGCTAAGAAAGAATTAGTTCATCATCATACCTAACAAATATGACTCAAGACTTGAAATAAACAGGAAAAAACAAAGTATAGTCTTTTCAAGTTATTTTATGATTGATAAGATCATAGTGTGGAATATACATGGTGTTGGCACATCGAGAAGGAGATTGAGGAAGTTAGTAAGAAAGTATGATGTCTCTATTTTGGTAGTTTTGGAGCCTTTTCAAGAGATTAAAAAGTTGCAAAGCTGGGCTAGTTCTATTCATTTTCCAAATGCTTATTTGAATATGGAGGATGGAGGAAAATTATGGGTTTGTTGGAAATAGGAGATTGAATTTGATATGGTTGGTGTTTCTAACCAATCGATTACTGGTGTGTTTTCTGAAGGTGATTAGTCGGTTTTGGCCACTTTTGTATATGCCAAATGTAACCAGTTGGAACGAAGGGACTTATGGGAGCATTTGGGTGGAATCTCTAGTGTGGGTTTGCCTTGGGTTGTTTTGGGAGATTTTAATATTATCCTATCGGATGAGGAGGGGAAGGGAGGTAGGTCGAGACCTGCTTTGGCAATGGAGGAATTTAATGATTGTATTGATAGGTGCGGTCTTCTTGATTTAAAGTTGGAAGGGAAGCAATTATCTTGGTGTAATGGTCAGATTGGTATGGCTAGGAGTTGGGCAAAGCTTGACAGGGTGCTCATGAATAATTGTTTTTTGACTAAATTTGGGGAAGCGTCTGCTGAGTTGCTAAAGAGGCAGTCTTCGGATCATTCTCCAATTTTTTTGAAGTTATTTTCTGAGTTCAGGCGTTATGGTCCTTCTTTGTTTAGGTTTCAAAATATGTGGATTTCTCATGAGGATTTCTTGAATGAGGTGGCAAGATCTTAGGGGGATCCTATTACAGGTTGTTCGGGCTTGTTTAAGTTGGCTGAGAAGCTGAAAAGGTTGAGGATTTCTCTTCGAACATGGAATAAAGATACGTTTGGTCGGGTGGATGTGGTTATTCGAGAATTAGAAGAAAGATTGGAGGTCCTTGAGGGGGGTTTGCAATCTGGACATAATGAAGAGGATGAGGCTGATTTTCTGGCTACAAAGGTTGAATTAGAAGTCTAGCTGAAAAGAGAGGATATGCACCTAGCCCAACAAGAAAAGAAAAAGTGGTGCGTGGAGGGGGACCAGAATTCTAAGTTTTTTCATGTAGTCATTGCACAACGTAGAAGAAGTTCAGTTGTTAAAGAAATGAGACTTATAGATGGTGGATATTTGGAATCTCCAGAAAGGGTTCATGAGGAGGCTTTATAGTATTTTGAGACGTTTCTTATGCAAGATAGTTCTGTTGAACTGCCTGATCTCAAGAATTTATTTCCTCATGGTATTTCAGTTGATGGTGCATAGGGGATTTGTGTAGAACCTTCAGAGGAGGAAGTAAAGTTAGCTTTTTTGTCGACTGGTGCTGATTCTAGCCCGGGGGGCCAGATGGATTTGGATCTGGTTTTTATTTGGCAAGCTGGAATATTGTGAAGGTGGATGTCATGGAAGCGGTATTGGAGTTCTTTAGGGGTTGTGAACTTCCTCGGTTTTACACAACGACATATTTTGTGTTAATTCCAAAGGTGAAGAATCCACAGAGCTTTGACAAGTTCAGGTCTATCAGTCTTTGCAACGTCATATATCAGGTCTTCTCTAAAATTTTGGTTTCTTGATTATTTTTTATAATTGGAAAGATTATTGCTCCTAAGCAAGGTGCGTTTGTTAAAGGCCGGAGCATTTTTTATAATATATCTCTTACTCAAGAGATGGCGAAGTTGTTACATAGGAGAGCTAGGGGGAAATATAATGTTGAAAATTGATATGAGTAAGGCGTATGATAGAGTGGATTGGCGGTTTCTTAACCATGTCCTATGTACTCTAGAGATCCTGGTTTCTTTTCTGAACTTGGTAAATAATTGTGTTTGTTTGCCTTGGTTTTCAGTCTTGATGAATGGAACATATAGAGGTTTTTTTAAATCTAAGAGGGGTCTTAGACAGGGGATCCCCTTTCTCCATAATTGTTCATTATTATGGAGGAGGTTCTGTCGAGGACGCTGGATAAAGCCATGATGGAGGGCAGTATTTTGCCTTTCTCACATCCTTCCAGCTCACTGAGAGTTTCTCATCTCCTATATGCAAATGATGTGGTTGTGTTTGTTAATGGTTCTAGAAGGTCGATTAGGGGTATGATGGATGTATTGAAACAATATGATTGTTGGTCGACACAACGTATTAATTTTGAGAAGTCGGCTATTTTTTTCTCAAAATTGTTATCATATAGCCGAAAGAGGGAGATTTTGGGGGTGACGGGTTTTTCAAAGGGGAGTTTTTGTAATGAACCTACTGCAGATTGTAAGAATGACAATGGAAATATATGGAGAATTATGACTAACAGTAATAAAAGGGATGAACAATGAAAAGAAGATAAAAATGCCTACATGTTGGGAAGTTCGAGGCTCCCAATTCCTCCATAGATGCAAATAATAGAAAGTTCAACAACATTCTAGAATACCTCAACAAGACTCCCTCCCCCTACATATACTGTGAAACAATTCCCTTAAACGACAACCTTCAAACTAAGGCCATGGGCCACTACCTACTCACATTAACTAGGCCCATGGGCCACTAACAACAACAACTAATTAAAATAACAGATAACAACTAAGTTGGCCATCAAGCCCAACCCACTTTAATGGATTCATAACAGTTTTCCTTTCACTTATTTGGGAGCTCCTATAGTGGATGGTCATTTGAAAATTACTCACTTTGATTCATTGGTGGAGCGTGTGGGGAAGAAAATTTCAGGATGGAAGTGTCGGCTACTATCACAGGGGGGAAGGCTTATTTTACTAAGGCATGTGATTCCTAGTATGCCTATTCACCTTCTATTTGTTGTGCAGGTTCCTAAAATGGTGATCCGAAAGTTAAATGGTTTATTTTCAAAAATTTTCTGGGGTGAACACAAAGGAAAAAATAAAAAAATGTGGCGAGCTTGGGAGAATCTATGCTTGCCAGTGGAGGAATGAGGGATTGGGGTGAGAAAGCTGAGTGAGGTACAAAGATCATTTTTTTTGAAGTTTGGATGGCAGATATTGACTCAGGATTCCTTGTGGGCAAAATTCTTTAGGGCCAAATATGTCAAGAATAAGCATATTTATTTATGTAGAAGTGATGGTGCTGGTTCGTCTTTCTGGAAAAAGATTATGGATACTTTGCCTGATTTATTGAGTAATTATTTCTGAAAAATAAGAGAGGGTTGGGTATTCATATGGTATGATAATTTCATGGGTTCAGTTCCTCTATGTGATGGGTTGATTGTTAGGGAGGAGGAGAGATCAGTCATGATTCGGGATTGTGCTGTGAATAATATTTGGGATGTGGATAGGCTTCAATTGTTGCTGGGTAATGAGAGAGCCTATGAGGTGATTAATGAAGTGGGGTCTTTGAGAGAGGCAAATGACATCTTAATTTGGAAACTTGAAAAAGATGTGTGTTTTTCCACAAAATCAGCATGGGAGTGCATCAGAATGAGAATGTCTGAATGTTCTTGGGCAAAGTGGGTTTGGAACAAGTGGATACCGAAAAAAAATATCCATTTGCATGTGGAAAGCAAACTTTAATTGTTTTAGTGTAGATGATCAGGTAAGGAAGTTGGGGATACCAATGGTTTCGAGATGTGATTGTTGTGAAGATGGCAAGGAAGAGGATTTAGAGCATATCTTGTGTAAAGGGGAGTTTGCTCAAGCAATATGGAGAAAGTATTCGGCTGAGATGAAGATACCATTTTTTTGTTAATCATACTTGGAGGGAACGGGTTCAGTTATGGTTGAATAGAGCGAGGAGGAGAACTCAGAGTGGGTGTTTGCTGGGTTTAATACTGAGAATAGTGATTTGGAGATTGTGGAGGTGTCATTGTGTAGCAAGGATGGAAGGAAAATCATAAAATGTGATGGAAGTGTGGGGTTCTATAAAACATTGGGTGAGGTCCATTGCAGCTGGTTTTGAAAGAAAAAATATGGAAAATGGGGACATCCGTGTGTTACAAAATTTGGATATTCCAATACATGTGAAGAAAGCTGGTTCAAAGTTGTAGGTTGTGAGATGGATGAGGCCTTCATCGGGGAGGTTGAAATTGAATTTAAACGGTAGTTGCTTTGGAAACCTAGGGGTGGGAGGAAGAGGGGGGATTTTGCGGAATCATGAGGGGAAATTGATTTTTGCTTTCTCAAAATTTTTTGGGATGGTTACTAATAATGAAGCTGAGTTACGTGCAGTGGTGGAAGGAATAAAATATTGTCGTCAGATGGGGCATTTTTGTATTGATATTGAATGTGATTCTTTAATTGTGGTGAAATGGTTGAGGGGAAAAAATGTACAGTTTGGTATCTCTGAGATTTTTGGGATCAATTGTTAGCTCTTTTGGAGGGTTTTAATTTTTCTATTAATCATTTGCATAGAGAAGGTAATAAGATAGCAGATGAATTAGCTAGAGGTGGTGCTATGGGAAGAGAGTGAGTGAGGGGGTTGTACAAGCTGGATAGGATGGGAACGTGTTATGTTAGACACAGGTAATGGTGTTTTGGGGTAGGATTGGTTTGTTGGGCAGGTTTTTAGTGTGATTGAAATTGTTTGGTGTACTGTAATAATGTGGGTGTGTTTGTAAGAATGGTTTTCCTCCTCCACAAGTGAGGATATTAATAAAATTGGGGAAGAGTCGCTTGTCAACGGACAGCTTTGCTGTCCATTCTTTCCTTATTTTAGTCCACAATTCTTTCCTTATTTCTCCATTCATTATTCTGTATAGTTAGCATACATTATTTGACAGATTATAGTTTACATGTATAGGGCTAGAATCATGCAGGAACTTATTTGCTTTCCATGTATAGCATTCTTGTAACGTCTATATATAATATACAGAACTCAAGGCCAAGTTATTCGGCTATTCACACAATACTTTGATCTATTTTGACATGGTATCAAGAGCCGGCTGAATTTTTTTTCTCGGTCTCATATTTCGACATGAATTTTTTTCTTCATCTCCTCGGTTTTGTCTATCGGCACTTTCTGTGTTGTTCTCGGTGAACCCACAGTCTCAGCGTCTTGTTTCCCGTTTCTGGTTTCTGGGTAGGTGCTGTCGGCACCTTCTGTCCCTGGTGTGATCCATTTCGGCAGCTTCTGTCAACTCTCGGCATCTCAGATTTTTTGGCATCCTCTGTTTTTATTTCTGGGTTTGTGATTCTCGACACTCTACTTTCGTTTTCGGAAATTTCTTTGGTTGGCCTGTTTGTTTTTCGTGGTAGTCGCAGCAACGAGGGCTTCTTTTCTCGGCTTTTATTTTGGATATTTGCAGTGGTACCAGGTCCTTCGTTTCTATTGTTTCGGTATTGTCTGTGTGTTTTATTTGCCTTGTCTTGGGATACATTTATTTGTGATGGACTCAGCACCTGTGTGTGTCAAGTTTACGGGCACAAATTACTCTACTTGGGCCTTTCAGTTTGAACTTTTCCTCCAGGGAAAAGATCTTTGGGGTCATATTGATGGCACGGATGTTGCCCCAAAAGCCAATACTGATAACTCAAAAGATCTCAGGGCTTCTCCTTCATGGGCTGTACTTGATGCTCGAATTATGTCTTGGCTTCTTGATTCGGTGGAGCCACATATTGTTACCAACCTGCGGGCTCATCGCTCCGCTCAATCCATGTGGAATTACTTGAAGAGGGTTTATCATCAAGTATGCGATTGCCATGTTTCAACATGGTAGTCTTTCCATTCAAGACTATTACTCTGCATTTTTGGCTCTTTGGCATGAATATACTGATTTGGTTACAACGGATGTTCCTATTGCCGCTCTTTCGACTATTCAGACTCTTCATGAGAATAGCCGGCGTGATCAGTTTCTTATGAAACTGCGCCCGGAATATGAATCTGTTCGCTCCTCTTTACTGAACATATCTCCTGTTCCTTCTCTTGATATTTGTTTTGGTGAGTTACTTCGCGAAGAACAACGTCTTAGTACTCAAGCTATTCTGGAGCAATCTCATGGTAGTTCCGAGACAGCAACTATGGCTTATATTGCTCACGGATGAGGATCACCTGTGCATTCTAAATGTAGTGTTTCTGCTGCAAGCAATATGGGCATATTGCTGCCAATTGTCCTAAGAAATATTGTTCTTATTGCAAGAAGAAGGGTCACATTATCAAAGAATGTCGTATCCGCCTCCAGAATCGTCAGGCCCAAGCACTTCAGACTTCTGTTATTGTTCCTCCTGCAGCAAATTCTGTCGCACATGGCTCTTCCTCAGGTGCTTCCTCTGCTCTTGCACCTCCTGCAGCAAATTACTGTACACCAGAATTGGTGCAACAAGTGCTAATTTTAGCATTATCTGCAATGGGGCTTTAAGGTAAAAATTCTACTAAACTTTGGTACATAGACTCGGGAGCTTCTAATCACATGACGAATACTCACACCGCCCTGTGTCATGTTCGACCCTATGCTGGTCAATCTACCATTCAGACTGCCAATGGCAGTTCTTTGCCCATAACTGCTGTCGGAGATGCCTCTTCTAAATTTACTGATGTGTTTCTTGCTCCTCAGCTTTCCACGAATCTTATTTCTGTTGGACAATTAGTTGATAACAATTGTGCTGTTAATTTTTCTGGTGATGGTTGTGTTGTGCAGGACCAGGTAACGGGGGAGCCGATCGTGAGGGGACCTAAAGTGGGGCGCTTGTTTCCACTATTTTTACCTGTTCCAGCATTTTCTTCAGTTTCTTCTATTAAGTCTTTTGCTTGTAATAATATTCCTGATCTGAGTATGGTGTGGCATCGTCGTTTAGGTCATCCCAATACTCAGATCTTATCTCATGTATTGCACTCTGATTTTCTTGGTAATAAAGAACGTTCTTCTTTATCTCTCGAGTGTGATTCTTGCAAAATTGGTAAAAGCAAAACTCTTCCATTTCTTTTGCATGCTAGTAAAGCTTCTCATTGCTTTGATCTTATCCATAGTGATGTTTGGGGACCTTCCCCAGTTGGTTCACATGAAAAATTTAAATACTATGTGACTTTCATTGATGATTATAGCAGATTTACTTGGGTCTATTGTCTTCACTCTAAATCTGAGGTTTTTCTTACTTTCACTGAGTTTTTAGCGTATGTTGCTAATCAATTTTCTGCAACTATTAAGACATTACGCACAAATTCTGATGGTGAATATTTGTCTACTGAGTTTCAGACATTCTTGGCTTCTAAAGGTATTATTCATCAACATTCATGTCCTGCTACTCCTCAACAGAATGGAGTAGCTGAACGTAAAAATCGTCATCTTCTTGATGTGGTACGTACTCTCTTGTTAGAATCCTCTGTTCTATCCATGTTTTGGGTCGAAGTTCTGAAAACTGCTACTCACTTGATTAATCGTTTACCTTCTCAAGTCTTACACATGGAGTCTCCCTATTTCCGCTTGTTTGCCAAGCAACCTAGTTATGATAATCTTCATATTTTTGGTTGTGTATGTTTTGTTCATTTACCTCCTCATGAGTGCTATAAATTATCTGCTCAATCTGTTAGATGTGCATTCTTGGGATATAATGTGTGTCAAAAGGGATTTGTTTGTTATGATCCTACTTTACATCGTACACGTATTTCTAGGAATGTTATTTTCTTTGAAAATCAACATTTCTTTCCTGTGTCCTCTGTGTCCTCTCCTTCTACTGTGGTACTTACCTCCTTTGAGCAGCAGTTATCTGATCTTCATCCAGTCAGCTCTCGTTTTAAACTAGGTATTGTGTATACAAGACGCTCCCGCCCACAGTCTCTTCCGGTGGCTCACTCGATATCTGACCCTACCATGCTCCAAATTCAGTCAGTTGCAGCACCTCTAGAGCCTTTGGTACGTCACTCTTCTCGAGTGTTTGTACCCCCGGATAGGTATGGATTTCCCTCTTCCAGTTCTGGCAATTCTATTTCAGCTCTTACTGCTGCATTGTCCAATTTTGATTTTCCTACATGCTACTCACACGCTGCCAAGCATGATTGTTGGCAACAAGCTATGCAGGAAGAAATTGCCGCTCTAGAGGCCAATCACACTTGGGACATTGAGCCATGTCCTCCCACTATTGTTCCTCTGGGTTGCAAATGGGTTTACTCAGTCAAGGTCCGATCTGATGGTAGTTTGGATCGTTACAAAGTTCGGCTTGTTGCATTTGGGAATAATCAGGAATATGGTGTTAATTATGAATAGACCTTTGCTCCTGTGGCTAAAATGACTATTGTTCATACGATTCTAGCTCTTGCTGCTTCCAGTGATTGGCCACTATATCAGATGGATGTCAAAAATGCTTTTCTTCATGGAGATCTTAAAGAGTGTATTTATATGAAGCCACCTCCGGGATTGTTTCCCTCTCCGACTTCACATGTGTGTAAGCTTCGTCGCTCTCTTTATGGTCTCAAACAGGCTCCGAGGGCCTGGTTTGATAAATTCCGCACCACTTTATTACAATTCTCATTCAAACAGAGCAAGTATGACACTTCCTTGTTTCTTCGGAAATCAGACATGGGTATTGTTGTTCTTTTGGTTTATGTTGATGACATTGTGATTACGAGTTTCGATTCTGCTTTACTTGGCCAACTCAAAACTCATCTCTCAGAGTCCTTTCATATGAAAGATCTTGGGTCTCTCACATATTTTCTTGGTCTTGAGGTGCATCGTAGCCCCTTTGGTATTTCCCTCAATCAGCATAAGTATGCCAGTGACGTGGTGGCTACAGCTGGCCTACAAGAGGCTACTTCTGTTGATACTCTCATGGAATTGAATGTCAAGCTTCACAAAGAGGAGGGTGACTTACTTGCTGATCCCAGTTTATACCTGAAGTTGGTGGGTAGCCTTGTTTATCTCACCATTACTAGACCAGACATCTCTTTTGCTGTACAGCAAGTCAGCCAGTTCCTTTAGACTCCTCGTCATCTTCATTTGGCTGCTGTTCGTAGGATCATACGCTACGTTCAAGGCACCTCGGCCCGTGGCTTATTCTTCCCTGCAAGCAATTCTACTCGCCTTGCTGCTTATAGTGATTCTGATTGGGCTGGTTGTGCAGATACCCGTCGCTCTATCACTGGTTGGTGTATGTTCTTAGGTGATGCATTGATCTCCTGGAAGAGTAAGAAGCAAGACAGAGTCTCTAAGTCATTTACGGAATCTGAGTATCGGGCGATGTCTCTTGCTTGTTCTGAAATCATTTGGCTTCGAGGTTTGCTTGCTGAGCTAGATTTTTCTGAGACCGATCTTACATCTCTCCATGCCAATAATAGGAGTGCTATCCAGATCACGGCCAATCCTGTCTATCATGAGCGCACAAAGCATATTGAAGTGGACTGTCACTCTATTCGTGAAGCCTTTGAAGCTCGTGTTATCACTCTTCCACATATTTCTACTGAACTACAAATTGCTGATATCTTCACCAAGGCGCTCACTCATCATCGACATTGCTTCCTAAGTAGCAAATTAATGCTTGTTGATCAACCTGTATCAATTTGAGGGGGGCTGTCAACGAACAGCTTTGCTGTCCATTCTTTCCTTATTTTAGTCCACAATTGTTTCCTTATTTCTCCATTCATTATTCTGTACAGTTAGCATACATTATTTGATAGATTATAGTTAACATGTATAGGGCTAGAATCATGCGGGAACTTATTTGCTTTCCATGTATAGCATTCTTGTAATGTCTATATATAATATACAGAACTCAAGGCCAAGTTATTCGGCTATTCACACAATACTTGGATCTATTTTGACATCGCTATTAGACATGTGGCCCTAACTCTTTAAAAAAAAAAGTATAGTCTTTTCAAAAGGTAAAAACAAAAAAGAAAAGAATGATGCCAATTTCCATGCCTCTGCTCTGGAATTCCTTGTCAGTCTTCACAAACCCAGCAACCAATGTATGCGGCAAAACTTGAAGCCACTCCTCCCGACCAAGTCCACAGGGCATTGCACCCAACACATGATTCAACAAATGCTCCCGTGTAAAAATGGTAGTGGCATTTCCATTGTGCCCATCAAAGATCTGAATATCAGAAGAAAGAATATTCATCCTGTTGGAAAATACATTTATAGCTACGTAAAATTGATATGTGTACACAGCTTAACAAGACAATTAAGGACAAGAAGGTCATGCAAACAAGAGGAGGAAAGTATAACTTTTTGAACCACAATTACCCCTAGTAATTACAGAATGTTGAAATGCATTTCATCGAAGACATCGGTGTTACAAATTAAGAAAAAAAATGCTCTCAAACCTAAAAAAGAAAGAAAGGGCGTGTATTACCGCAAATACAAAGAATGTCAATGAAGAATTTCCGGGGACTCTCTGGCATTCAGTCTTGAACAGGAAATAATCTTGCCCTTTCCTAGACTGAGCTGCATGCCCATATCTCACTGTGGGCTTCTCTATCTTCTCACTCTTCATCTCTCTGCTGATCAGTGCAGCTAGGGGCACCAGATTGTGATGATGACGCTTCCCTTCACATGATGCCATAACTTCCAAAGGACAAAGTCTTTGTGTCAAAAGCATATTAATCTCTAAAACTCAAAGATCCTATGATTAAAGATATTCCAACTCAACCAAAGTGCAAATTACTTGGAATTAATAACCTCCCCTAAGATAAAAGAAATCCAGTATCCCTTGTAAATGAAGTTCCCAATTCAAGAACAAAAATTCAAACTTTTCCAAATCAAACTTTTTTACCTGACCTACATTGGTGGTTTACAGAACACTGAAGGACATAAATGTACATTCGAATAAAACAAACCAATTAACAAATCTACGAATACACTAATTTGGTCCTTTAACAACAGAAAACGAGATCCAATAAAATGTCTTTGAAGAAAGGAAACTTCCACTCTTAAATTCCAAGATTAAGTAAGAATCCTGGATTTTCTGAGAAAACAATACAAACATTCTCTTCTTTTTCTTTTGTTACACTCATCTCAGTTTTCACACAGCCAAACAACACACATGGATTTTAGCGCATAAGAGAATGTGAAAGAATTACCAGCGAAAATGTCAAAATGTGCGTACTACCAAAGGCAAATGCTGATCTGACATCAACACGAAGCAACAACAGCCAGACGAAGAAGCAAATTCAAGAACTTTATATATTTACAAGAAAATTAACACAGTGACACAACGCATATTGACGTGAAGGTATGAACCGTAAGACCGACCCAAACCCAAACACTTCAAGTAAAAAAGAAATAAGAAATCTCTTTAGAGGCGAAAAGACAGAATAAAAAAGTAGAGTAATGCTAGGTACAAGCCTCAAATGTACAAGCCTTGTACAAGCATTTTGTAAAAATGTGGACCCCATAAAAAAAAAGTGATTTTTTTACACTTTTCCATAGTGATATCCACTTTTTTATAAAGAGCTTGCACGGGGCTTGTGCATATGGGGCTTATATATATCATTTGTAAAAAAAGTATTGAATTTTTTAAGTCAGCTTTATGTTAACAAACAAATGGTTCTTATAATAATTTCCCAGGAAAATGACAAGTTTCAGACAAAGTCGTGAACCAGGCGATCCTTTTTATTCAAAATTAGGAAAGACAACGGAGAAAATGGCTTTGCTGAGTCTCTAAAGCACTCTGTCCTCAAATCTACGTTACCGAAAGCGATTTTCCAACCACTTTTCCATCTCGAAAAAAGAAAAAAAAGAAAAGAAAAGAAAAGGCTACAAATTTGAGCGCTTTCCAAGTAAAAGAAAATTTATGCCAAGAAAAACTTTTCAGTCTTTTCTTCAAAATTCTACAAGAGTATTCTTTCATGATACTGCTAATGTTTTGCATGCAATTTGGTTTTGTTTAGAATAATGATATCAATATAATACATTTTATAATATATTTTTTTGCAAATAATGATATTTTTGTAAGGTGATGTTACTTTTTTATAAGGTATTTTACAAAAGAAATATCCTACATTTTAAAATATAATTGTGTAATTAGTAGTGAAAAATAACATGTGTTAATCATTTTTTTATAATTATTTTATATCTATAACACTTGTAAAAAAAAATAGATAATAGAAAAAAAATAGAGAGGGAGAACTTCCATAAGACGTTTTTGAACAAAAACCATCTAATAAGAGCATTCTGATTTTGTAAAACCCATTAAAATTTGAAGGAAAGTAGTTCAAGATTGTGCACAAATGCAAATGTTTTATTTATTTATTCTCTCTCTTTTCTTATATTTTTTCCTCCACAATAATTTCTCTGTTCTTGTATTTTTTCTCTCACAAAATATTAAAGAATTTAATATTTAAATAATATAAGAAAATAAATAAGTTGATGTATGATGTATTAAAAAAGTTAATATATAAAATTAAAAATTAAATTTTAATACTATATTTTAAAAAATAAGATAAAAAAAAATCTATTGTGAACTCTCGTGCATGTTACTTGTCATAGATAATGATGTAGAAGAGTAATGATTTTACTCTTGAAAGTACTATTGGAGTCTAGGGTTGTGTTTGGTTCCTTAAGTCAGCTGAGTTCAGTCTAACTTTAAGCTGAGTCTAACATCTAAACACCCAACTCTCAAGTTACTAAACTCATCTCAACTCAAAACTTTTTTACATGTAGGACCCACAACATTTTTTCAACTTAAAACATCTTTATATATGGGACCCACAACTTTTTTTAATTTTCCATAAAAAGTATTAAACTCATCTTAACATCCAAACATACTTTAAATTCAATTTAGATGGGCTTCACATAACTCCCTCCACTACGAACTTACTACTATTCATAAAGAACTTAACTCAGCTCAACATCCAAACGCAACCTAGATCTCCACTTATTTTGTTACATGAAAAGGCTGCATCGGCTATAACGTCTATGATTCACTGACATGTTGCAGTACTCCATATCGAATTTCTAATGCCAAGGGATAAGAGCATTGAAACGTGGAGAGTCTTTGACAGGCTAGGTGATGAAGAGGATCTGAGTCAGAAGATGCTGAGTTGTTAGATTGTACGTTGATTGAGCTGAAATATCTTGAGGTGGTAGATCAGCGCAAAGAGGACAGGAAATCTTGATTAGGGTAGTTCTTGACATGTTTCGGTATTTTGGCCATAACTTTAGTTACGGATGTTAGAATCGCACATATGACCCTAATTCAGAAAACTCTTTTCAGAAGACACATCGTGGACACCTAGCTATACTCAGTGTGCATCATTTTTTTGGCCAAATTCTACTGTTTTTCTAGCCGAATTCCTATTTTTAGTTATTTTTTATATTTTATGGTAATATTTTATTTACTATTTTGGAAGTGATTCTGAACTTCATTTAGGCCAGATTTTTGATAGATTACTTCTTTTATTACATATTTAATTTTGGCATGATTATTGAGATTTTGCTATTTTTGATAAAATTCTGATACAGTCGATTTTCAGCTATTACAACCCGGCTTGTGGGTTGATTTCATCATTCTTGAATATTGATAATTTTGAATTGAATATAAGAAATATTTTCTCTGTATTTTTGGACGATTCTCTTGTCTTCTTCCTAATTATCTGTTGAAACTAGTATGCAGAATAATCGCTATTCTGTCCGGCGTCACTAGGCTGCTAGCTAGAGATCATGCCAGAAGGTACAACTTACCACCAGTGACACTTGAATTAATCCCACTAGCCTATAAAACACTGGCAAACGAAGATTGCAAGGAGCAGAACATCAAATGATGCATAGACAGGAACAAGTGTTTTTACTGCTCTTGCACTTTTGCATGAAGAGTGTTCAAAAAATCGCGTACAATATAAGGCAAGTAGTACTATATGTGTTCATTAATATAGGCTACTGATGTTCGCACAAAATAACTTTATAACACATTTCAAGCAACTATGTTCTACTAGTTTTAAGGTCAAAATATTATCAGGGATGAGTTAATTAAAATCCATGCACCACAAAATGCTCAATAATTTGTGTCATCTTTTGATACAAAATATATGGAGTACTAGTAAATGGTATTTTTGCATTACCGATGATTCTTTTACAAATTTTACGAGTGGCCATTGGCCACAAGTACTCAGTATCAAACCCCATATTATAAATCTCTTTCATGTTTTGTCATTTCCTTTACCAACCCAATTACTAGATTAGATCTCTGAGAATTCTCGAGAAAAGTAGGCATCCTTGATCAATCAACACAGTTGTTCTTCTTCTTTTGTTTGTTACTTTTATTATTTTCATGCTTTGAATGCACGAGAGATACTGAAATAGGTGGGATAACAATGGAGTTTTCGGGGCCCCCCATGAATGGCCTATCTGCTCCAACTACAAGGAGCAGCAAGCCAGCCTGTGCCGACCACTAACAATGTTATAGATAAGGATTTTTTTTTTTTTAAGGAAGATGCTACCTCTAAAACTTTATTAAAGAAATCCCTCACTTATAGATAAGGATATAAGTACAAAGAAATGATATTTGCAGTCATAGAATATGCAAGTGTCGCATATTCATTTGAAAAAAAAAAATTAAAACTTGAATTCACATTAAATTTTTTTTTTTTAATGATGGACTCTATTTATTTTAAAATGAAATACACGGCGTTTGCACAACCCATAAATGTACGTCGTATGTATATATATCCCGACGAAGATGCGCCAACTCCTTCCCCTCTAGATCAAAGAGAAAAGTGAAATGTTACAGGAGAAGTGTAATACAGTTGTTGCCTGTTGGCTAGTGCATGGAATATACTATCTTTTTTTTTTTTTTTTTCTTCTCTCAACAAGCATGCATTATATTGAAAACTAAATTAGAGAATACATAAAGTTTAAGGTGGGACTTTGCCACTATCAATATATAAGATACATCTAGGAATGCTATCAAGGGGTATACGACAAAAAAGTAAATTGGTCGCTACCCATTGCGCCACAGAATGCGCACACTAGTTTTGGGATTGATGTTACCCTCCAATTTTCTTGAGGGTGAAGATCTTGACAGATGTCATCTATGACTGGAGTTATTTGCCACAAAGGTGAGGGAGCTTCCTTTGTTATAGTGTCTATAACAATTTGAGTGTCACCTTCCACGACTAATGGCCTTTTATGAATTTGTTTCGCCATTTGTGTTGCTAAAAGAGTTGCTAAAGCTTCTGCAAAAATCGGGTTAGTGCTTGGGATCCTTAGTCCATACTTCCCAATGTTTTCTTCTGAATCTCGACATATTGCTTGAAGAGGTAGAGAAAGAGTCTCTTACTGTTGCGTCAAATGAGAAGCTCCATTAATTTGAAGGCGAGGGGCCCAGCTTAGATTTTGATGATTTTTGTCTATTGTTCTCATGCTTGTTTGCAAGCTCGGTACGCCATTTCTAGCTGGATTGTTGCCTTCCTGAGCGAGAGGGTTGAGTGATTGTGAATAACATCATTTCTTTGTCTCCATATAAAGTCCATTACTACCACTGCAAAAATTTGAAATGGATGTAACACTGATGCTATTAGACCTAGTACAGGAACTGGGTTGATTAACAATTCTATCCAATCAATCATTGAGTTTATCAACAGTAATGAAAGGTTTAATGGCCAGCTACTTTGCTGCCTTATTATGAGAGCAACAGGACATTGAACGAAAAGATGACGCAATGTTTCTTCTTACTCGCTGCACATAGGCCAATTTTCATGTTGAAAATTTGGGATGATGTTGCTCAGTCTTGCCCTCGTAGGAAGCATATCCGATATTATTTTCTTGAGTAGCAGGTTGTGTTGATCATGGATTTTCAATCTCCAGAGTTTTTTGAAGTTAGAATTTGGGAAATTTTGGGGAGAGGTCATACTTGAGTCATTTGCTGCTATGCGGTAAGCGGTTTTGACTGTGAATTCCCCATTCCGATTTGGGTACTAGATCACAGAGTCATTTCTTTGGCTATTTTGAGGAAGAGAGATTTTTTGGATTTATGCAATGATATCTTGTTCAAACAGTGTTAGCATTTTCTCTATGTTTCAGGAGCGAGAATTATTTGTAATGATATCAGAAACTTTCAAAAGAGGGTGTATTCCATTCATGTGCTGAATAGGCATTGACTTGAAAGTTTCCATAGTTAGGACCCAAGATTCTGTCCATACATTTACTATTATTCCATTGAAGATTTGATAGCATTTGCCTTTTGAAATCAATTTCCTCGTCTTTAGGACTCTCTTCCATATCCATGAGTCTGATGATTTTGGAGTTGTGCTCGAGAAGTTTGTTGAGCGGAGGTTTTCTTTTATTTATTTATTTTTATAGATTTTTTTAATAGAATCTCATGCCATAGCCCATTGCTCACTTGACTCAATTCCTAACTTGTTTTTTCTAATAGTGCTCAATTCATGTTCGCCATGACTTCAAAGAGAGGTTGTGATTTTTTTCCTTAGAGAAACCCCACCTGAAATTTTGTAAGCTAGTATTTAGCGACTTGCCCACTGATTTTGGTAGCATAAAAGTGTGTATTTGATATCTTGGGATTGTGCTTTCAATCGTTCTTATTAGCATTGTTCGTCTTGCTTGTGAAAGTAATTTTGATTTCCAACCTTCTAATTTGTTGTTGATTTTTTCCATTAAATATTCAAAGCTCTCATTTTTTGCTCTAGTGAAGGAGGTTGGAAGACCTAAATACTTTATTCTAGACGAGGATGACTTGTATGGCAGTATTTGAGTAATCGATGTTTTGATCATGGAGTTGGTGTTCCTCATGATGAAAATAGATGATTTTTTGAGATTGATTTATTGTCTTGACCATTCTATGTATTTCCCAAGATTTTCAAATATGAATTGAGCATTTTGTTCGTTTGCTCTTCCAAAAACTATGAGGTCATTTGCGAATAATAGGTGGGAGATTGGAGGATTGTTTATGCTTAATTGAATACCCTTAAACTTTCCTTGAGCTTCTGATCTGGTTATTAATTTGGGTAACACCTCCGTGCATAAAGTGAATAAGAAATGAGAGATGGAGTTGCCTTATCCGAGTCCCCTTTGAGCTTTAAAGAAACCTCTTGGGGTTCCGTTAATGATGATGGAGAAAGATGTTGTCGTTATACATTCTCTTATAAGGTTTTTCCAAATGGTGTTGAATCCCATAACTTCCATCAGTTTAAACAAAAATTCTCATTCTACATAATCAAAAATCTTTTCCATATCAAACTTTATTGTCATTAGTCATCTTTTCCCTGATTTCTTTTTTCGGGTAGTGGAATAGCTCGTGGGCAATCATTGTATTTTCTTTTATGTTTCTACTAGGAACAAAAGTCGTTTGGAGTAGGGAGACGATGCGGGGAAGGGTGGTTTTGAGACGGCTTGCCAAGATTTTGGGGATGATTTTGTGGATGACATTCATCAAACAGATTGGGCAATAATGTTAAGGTTGACTAGGGTTGAGAATTTTTGAAATGAGTGCAATATTTGTGTGGTTCATTTGTTTCGATAGTATACCACTTTGAAAGAAATTATGCATTGCTTTGATGACTTCACTCTTAATAATATTCCAATAATATCTATAAAAAAGAGTAGTAATTCCGTCTGGGCCTAAGGCTTTTTTATTCGGGATTTGTTTTAGTGCTTCAAAAATTTCTTCCTCACTGGGTAGAGCACTAAGAAATTATTATCTTGATCCGAGATTTGCCTTTCGAAAAGATTTTCAAGATGTCTCGGGCAGTTGGATTTGAGGTGGCATATATGGTCCAGAAATAATCAATAAAAGTAGACTCAATTGAAGATTAGTCCATTGACCAATTACCTGGGGCCCTATTTAATGGAGTCAATCACATTTCTCCGTATTTTGATAGTTGTTGATAAATGATAGAATCTGGTGTTGAGATCCGTGGTTGTCAACCATGAGATTCGGAATTTTTGAAGCCATAAGACTTTTTCATTTTTCAGTTACTTCTGGAGGTTGTGTTGGAGATGTTGTTCCCTTATCTGATTCTGTAGAGATGGGATGCGACACTGTACTTCAAGGATCTCACTTTCTATTGTTTGGTGTTGACTTGGATTTTCCAAAAATGAATTTTGTTCCAATGTTTAAGAGCATCTTTGGGGGCCTGATTGTTTTGCATAAAATGTAAGTTGTGGTTTCTCTGAATTGTTTGCTCCATACTTCTTGGATTATTATTTGACTGAGAGATTCATGGACCCAGAATTCTTCAAATTTAAAAGAATGAGGTCGACTTTGTTGAGCTGTTGTGTTTAGTAGTAGAGGATGATGATCCGAAGCCGAGGAGGTCAGATTTTGAAGGGTGGCATCAGGGAATAGCAGTCTCCATTGTTGATTTACAATACACTAATCCAGTTTCTCTCGGATGAGTGCTCTACCTTGTCTGTTATTTGTCCACGTAAAAGACGGGCTTCTGTATCCGATGTCAATTAATCCTTGACTTTCCAATAAATCGCTCAATTCTCTTCTCGAGATGGTTGCTAAAGGATGCCCCCCAAATGTTTTTGATTGGTTAAGTAAGTCGTTGAAATCGCCAATGGAACACCATGGTCCCAAAAAAGCCATGATTATAGAGTCCATGTGTTTCCAAAAATTTGCTTTGAAGTGCCATTTAGCCCGGGCATAAACAAAAATACTTAGCCATGGATGATATGGAGGATCATAGTAGATTAAAACAGAAATAGCATTCATAGTAATATTAACCGGATCAATATCTACATCCAGTCGCCATACAAGCAAAAGATCTCCTTTGTTCCCTGAGGCTGAGAAATTTACAAAATGATGGAAACCAATACTATTTACAATAGCTAAGGTGCGTTCTATAGACACCATGGTTTCTGACAAAAAGATAATATCCAGATTATATTTCCTAATATTGGCCCATAGATATCTGATTGCTTTGGGTTGGCCAGTCCCTTACAATCCCAAACCAATGTCTTCATATAGATGGTGGAGGCATTTTTGAGCTTGTCTCTTTAGCTTTTTTGGTTCTTTTAGACACGGGTGAATTTGATCTGAGGTATGGGGTGACCCTAGATTGCTCTTTTTATTTCTTTTCTTTTCCCACAAAGTCGGTTTTCAGTTCCAAAAGCATAATGGCCATATCTGAGTCATCGGGATTGGGTTCGGGAGACCCTTTTTTTTTTTCCACACAAAGGATAGTTTTTTGGCGATATTATCTTCAGGGGTTGCTGATCATTAGAGACTTGTTTGGGGGGGGGGACCTTTTTGTTGTTTCTGGCTTTGTCAAGAGTGGGTGGGTGGACTCTATCACTCCTATTGGGCTATCTGCGCTGGTGGGGGTCTCGGTAGTGGATGTTGTATTAATCAGCAGAGTTGTGATTTTTGGGCCACTTGATTTAGTACTTGAGGCAAATTGGGCTTGATCACTCCTAAATGGACCTTGCAATATAAAATAAGAGAAATGGTAGTTGGGCTCACTCTGAAAGGCCGAGTATTGGCGGTCCCTGTGTTTGATCTGTTGTGCATTAAAGCCTTGCATTGTCGACTGGAGTTGTCTCCATTGAGAGCGATAAGGGGCATTCTTCATATGACTCTTAGCTATTGAAGAGAGGGATCCCTCCAGATGCGACGCTTCTGTCAGAGCCTTGAGGGTATAATTCCCCCTAGTGATAGGAGTTGCAATCTTGTCTTAACTGAAGATGGGATTGCATTAACAGTGAAATATTTTATTCCCTTTCTGTTTTGTTTGGGTGGGGTTGGTGCCGATGGTTTAATGCTTGGAGGATTCAAGTTGTGTCACTGTAGCTCTTTGCCTCAGATTGCTAAAAAATGTGTCATTATCCTTTTGTGTTGTGGGCTTTCCGGCTGCATTGAGGTCTTCACAGGGATGTTTGGGGTATACCCAAAAATTTCTGGGCTCTTTTCACAAGTAAATTCAAACATTCGAGGTTTTAGGTTACTCTACCTCTGGGTTTCAATTACCTCTTCCACCAATATCCCTTTCCCCTTTTCATTTCGAGTAGAGTATTGTTGATCCATCAATTGCAGAGTTTCTTTGATAGGAATTGTACTATGTGGCTTGTGGATGATTGAAACAGATTTGAACTGTGATGTTGGTGGGAGTCGAGAGATGGTGGGGGATAGGTGTACTTCTCATGGTCTGTATGATAGATCTGTCGGGATTGATTTGAGAAATGTGCAGAATATTTGAGAGTGACCCAATCTGCCACAAGCATAGTAGAAATTCGACAATTTTTCATATTTGAAAGCCACCTACATATCAATGTTGTAGTCTCTAGGAAGAGTGAAACCTTGCTGCAATGGATAGGTGATATCAATTTCCACTTTGATCCTGATGAATTTTCTGCATGTAATTCCAAATTTAGAGTTTTTTTCAACCTCAATTAGGTTACCCAGGATCTTCCCAATCTGTGTAGCATTTTCTTGTGTCATGTGGTCTAGTGGGAGGCCGTGGATCTGTATGGAGAAAGTTTGGTGGCTCAACGGAACCTCATGTAGAGTGGAACCAGACTGCCATGGTTTGAGAATTAACAAGTGTCTGTGTCCTTTGAAATTCCATGGGGCTTGGTTAAGGATTCGTTGCTTGTCTTGTGAAGATTGAAAGGTGAATAAGAATAAGTTAGCTTCCAGGTCTTCGATTAGGAATTTCTGTATGAAATTCCATGTGAATTTGATGCTTGTATAGATGGCAAATTTATTTAATGGGTGTGCAACAACTAGATGCCCTACCAGTGCAAGCTCTGATGTTTTTTGTTTTGTTTTTGCTTCTTCCACTACAAGTTCGAGATTGAGGGCTTTCCTAGAGAGTGCTTTGGTTTGCGAGATCAGAGAATTCATATTCATCAGTGTAGTGGATTTTGGTGTTTGGTTTTTTTTTTTTTTTTTTGGTGAAAGGAAGAACTCCATTGAGGAGTGGGTTATCGAGCGATGTGGAGAGACTAGAGTGGAATCTACTATCTAATATTATTAGTGATAGGTTTTGACTTACTGAGTAGATAGAGAGAGTTAACTTGGGTTGGAGGTTTATATTTTAAATCTTACATATCTAGTGATGAAGGATTATAGGGGGAAATTGGATGTCATTTGAAGAGATTCAAGTCATCTTAATTGTAAGGATGCCATATATAATAAATAATAAATTAGTTTAACTTTGACACCGTCCATGGTTCATGAAGTCCTATATATAGTTTAACTTCAAAAAAAAATAGGCTCCGTTTGAACAATAAAAGTGTTTCTAGCTCATCTTAATATTACAATTTTTTTAAATTTATATACAAAATATAATAAATAATTCAACTTTTTCAAATCTTAAAACAATAATAATATTCTAAAAATATTTTATTCAACTTTCATATAAAACAATCTCATCTCATCTCAATATCCAAAGCGCACATAAATAACCCAAATGTAAATATAAAATAAAAATATATGTTTTTTCTTATAATTTTTTTTTCAACCACACTTATTAATATGATATATTTTAAATCATTATTATTTAAACATTAAATAAATAAAATAATTTAAAATTTGTGAGATTAATATATTAATATAATTGAGAAGGGCCTCAGCATCCTGTGTACTTAAAATTTTTAATGGTCAATCTTTCCAGTTCAGTGAGTACTCAATTAATGCTGAGGTTATACATACCAACTCGGGGACCTCTTATGTACTTATTTTCTTCCTATTCTTTTGTTTTCTTTAATTTCATGGAAAACAAATGGTCAATGTAAAACATTCCTGTTTCACTGGTTCTTACAAATCATGTCCCTGCATGCATGGAATCAAAGACAGATCAGGGAATTGAAGAGAATATATATCTACAGAGGATCATTAATTTCGAAATTAACACCATTAATACAGCTTTGGAGACTTGGGGGAAATTAACACCATTAAAACACGGTGAAGCTTCCTCCTCTGATCCTCTCTCAACTAGCTCAAGTACTTTCCCTCTCATCTTCCACCTTCTCCTTGTCCTTTCTCCATCTTTTTTCTTAGTTTTTCTCCATTTTTCTTTGACACTTGGGGATAGATCTACTGCTTTCTGCCAGTCAAAATACCTCACATCCACTACCATCAGAATTGTCATTCTCTCCTCCATTGACCCAAAACCACTCAAGCTCTGTCGTCTTGTGCTGCTACCTTGCGATAGTTTTTGGACTCCATTTGATCGGTTGTTTTATCTTTTGAGTACTAGTCTCTAGTCTCTAGCCCATTCTAGTCTTTTTTTATTTCATTGTTTCCCTTTTCTTATATTTTCCTCCCACTTTTTTTAAGGATGCTAAAACCTAAGATCTACCATCGTCCATCCATCCAGCTCACTGCTGCCATGCATGCGTCCCTCCTTTGATCTAACACTTGCCAATCCATGACTCTCCATTGCCAAATTGTTCAACATCAAAGTGGGTTCCATGCGCCTCCACCTCGAGCAATATCTTAGCGGTTTTGCATCTTCTTTCAAAGGATGGTTCAGTACCATTCTCCTCTTTGCAAAAAGCAAGAGTTAATTATTGCTTTCTTTTCTAAAGTTACGAGGGACTAAAGTTTGGAAGGCTCCATTAAATTTATGGAACCAATAAGTTTGATGCATCATGATCTATTACAACTTTTATGAAACAGGCTTTAATGAAAGTCATTTTCTCTCAAGAGAAGAGCTACAAGAATCGTCACCTGACTATAATAGTAGAAGTACGTACATTTGATGATTTTTGTTGATAAGTTGGTATTTTTTTTCAAGCTACAGCCACACCAAATTTTATTTTATTTCTATAGCCACAACAAGCATTAAGGGCTCGTTTGATAGTGAGATTAAATTAGATGAAATGAGATGATTTTAGATGAGTTGAATAAAATATTGTTAGAATATTATTTTTTAATATTATTATTGTTCTGAAATTTGAAAAAGTTGAATTGTTTATTATATTTTGTATGAAAATTTGAAAAAGTTGTAATGATGAGATGAGATGATATCGTTTCTCTATCCAAACAAGCTCTAAACTAGTGAAGAATGGTAAGACGTCAAGCACACAATCCACTACCTATTTAGTACCTGGTAGAACACAAATTAAAAATATTAACATTACTCGATCATTCCATTCAATATGTACATTCCCCAAATTTTAAATTATCCACAGATGCCTTTTATGAGCAACAAAACAAGTAGCTGTGATGATTATGAAATCTCAACACTCGTTATCTTATCATCTACTTGAAAAACTTAACAGAATGGAGAAGAAGTTTAACCACTGATATTGGGTGTAGAAGATCATCTATTAGTCCAGTTATCAGTCACAGCAATTGGGGAAGCTGGCCGCTGTTTCTTCTTCAATATTAATCCAACCTCATCACAATCCGGTGAAGTTGGTGGGTGTACATTTAAAGTTCCAGCATCCTTACCACTTTGGATACCCTTTAATGCCTCCAAAACCTCTTCCATGGAAGGCCTCAGTTCCTTGTCCTCTTGTATACATTGGAAAGCCAAGCTTGCAACTGAAATGGTCATCCTTTTAACTTCGTCGTCTGACTGAAAGCCAAGATGTGGGTCGATCAACTCATGCAATGCGCGCTGTTCAATCTTGTTTACAGCTAAGTTAGCCAAGTTTATTTCATGCCGATGCCTAGTTATATCAACAGCCGGGAGAGATGATATGAGCTCAATGAGGACAACCCCAAAACTGTAGACATCACTCTTTTTCGTAAGCTGGTAACACTGGCGATATTCGGGGTCAACATAGCCTGGAGTCCCTTGAGGTCCTGTCGAGACATGGGTGACATCATTGGGGAAGAGTCGAGAAAGCCCAAAATCTGCAACTTTGACGCAAAAGTTGTTGTCAAGGAGAATATTATTGGTTTTCACATCACGATGTATGATCTCAGAACCATGGAGGTAAGCCAATGCACTGGCTGTTTCCATGGCGATGCCCATACGAGTAGGCCATGGGAGTGACCCAGGTGTTGCTCGATCTCCATGAATGTGATCTGCAACAGTGCCATTGGGAATGTATTCATACACGAGAAGTAGTTCACGGCTGCGGCGTGAAGTACACCCATAAAGGGACACTAGATTTTTGTGGCGCATGCGCGTGAGAATTTGCACTTCATTGATGAACTGTTGTACTTGTCTGCAGTTGTGCTCGTATAGGCGCTTGACTGCAACTTCCCGCCCATCATGGAGTTTCCCTAGTTGAGAAAAATAGCCATTGTAAGTTTGTAAATTGCTAGATGCATGTCAAGTCCTTTTTGTTTTTTTTTATGCATTTGTTCTACACTTCTGCTTGGAAAGTTTATGCCCTGATTTAGTGATTGAAGCAACGGTTTATCTTACCATAATATACAGTCCCAAATCCACCATCTCCAAGTTCTTTTTCATCATCAAAGTTATTGGTTGCTTCTTGAAGTTCACTGTATGGGAAAAGATGCACTCCAAAGTAGACACTCCGCCCTTCCAGGTCCGATCTTGAGGATTGAACAGCATAACTATTCCTCACCAAAAAGTTTGTGGAAGCATTTTTTTTCTTGTAAGAACGCCACATACAAAAGCCCAAGCAAATAATTATAATGACGATCGCTGGGCATCCAACACCTAAATGTGAGAAAAGGAAGAAGTTAAGTTTTAACTGACGGGCAGCAATGGAGTAAATTAACAGAGTCATGAATAAATTTCTAGTGTAGGCCCAGTCACAAGGGAAATTGTGCGCGACAGAAATTTGAACAGTTGACTCTGTTATCTCTGGTGTATTTGAAAGGAGAGGTCATCTTCCAGGATTATGGCAGTGGCAATTTTCCTTTCAAGCAATGGGGACAGGGGTTGGATTTGGCTCCCGGACGGGCAGAATTAGGTCTATTGTTGGTTCCCCCAAAATTTCAGTAACTCATTTTTTACAAGGGCTTTTTTTAAAAAAAGAAGGGAAATACTATAGAAATTAACTTTGCCCCCGTCAATATATATATATATTTATATATTAATAGCCTCACCCCTCACCCATCAAAAAAATAAAAAATAAAAACAACAAACACAAAATGAGCTTTCTTTCTTGTTCCGCCTCTGCTTCTCCGGGAGATATTATGATGGAATATTATGATTTCCATAAGCAATCAAATAGCACGTGTGAATATCAATTTAACAGAAACAAAAATTAGATTGAAGAGGCAGCTTAATTACGTACCCAAGGCTATCCCCAACACTTTCTTCTTGTGCTTCCCTGCAGAGGTGTTAGTTGGCGCAGGATCCTTTGAAGTGGTGTTAGTTTGAGAAGAATTGGGCATGGATCCTTTGAAATCTTAAAAGGGTTAGTAGCACCGTCAGCCAGCTCATACAGATTTCTTTCATTGCAACAAAGTTATTTCTAATATTTGATCTCATCGTCTAAACTCAAAGCTAATCCGAATCAATCAGCTATATATATATATATATATGGCATGGTACAAACACAGTACTAGCATGCACGTGTATTAGGAATAACTACAATATTAAAAATTAATAAAAAAGAATTGGGGCCGTATAATGAATGGATCTGTGTATCCCATACCTTTCTTTGGACAATTGTTTCTGTCGATCTGGCATTGTCCTTTCTCGTGCCACTGGGAACAATCATCAGACACATTCACTAGAAGTTCGAACTCACCGATTACGTACGGTACTTTACTGTAACTTGGCCCCGGCTTTGTTGGGAGCTGAATAATGGAACATCCAGGAGGAATAGGAATAGGAATAGGAATAGGAATACCGCTTGGCATGACTTTCATTGGGTAGACTTCATACTTGTCTCTGCACTTAATACTGTTCAATTCTATCAGCCGAAAATCATGGACAGGTCTGTCGCATTTGAAAAAGGTCCGATTGGGTGAAATGATTTCAAAAGAGATGGATGAAGATTGGTGGGTATATATAGTACTCGAATTCGTTATGGATTCGCATCTACCGGAAGACAAGTTCTTCGAAAGCTCCTGGTCCCGGATACCCAGGACATAAGCATTATTAGGCTCAGGACTACTTCTAATGCTTGTAACTTCGTACTGTCTTCCATCGGTCACGGCCAGTTGAATCGTCTCAGTTTCGCTGTTACAACTTACGATGCCAACACCACATTGTGGGTGCGTGGTATTGACGAATGGGAAGCCGATCTTGTCCAGAGACTCCAGATCTCCACAACTCAAGGGACGACAGTTCTGGGAACTGTATGTTTCTTGTTGTTGGGCCGAAAGAAGCAACACGAGGTAAGAGAGAAGAAAGAAAACAAAGAGGGAGACAGAAGCCATATCCCAATTAAACTCCCAATTCACCAGCAACAACCTATTACTCTCTGGATCGATAAAACAAACGTGTTCGGATAATTATTTTTGTTGCTAGCTCCTGCTACCTTCAGAATATAATATGGAGTTTCTCAGTTTAACACGGCATTAGACTCGGGAACTGGAGAAGGGGTGACTTGGATAAGCAGGCCGAGGTCTGTGCATTTGGGAAATCCCTTCATACTCACTACAAGGCCGAAGAGTCGGAGGAGGTGAGGAAGTATCCTACTCATTTTCTGCATTGACTTGGGACTAGAAAGACTCCACTCCTTGACTCTGTCAAAAGCTTTGATCTTTAAACCATTTTCTGAATTGTGGGCCGGTCTCAGAAAAATACGAATGAGGAAAAACATCGTGTGGCCCACAAATGGCATCTTTGAAAAATCTTGGCGTGTTGGCCAGGCCTGGGGATAAGTTTTCTCTAAAGTCGATAAATTGTACAAGTAAAGTTGATCAAACACTGAGCTTTCCATTTTATTAGCCGTTTTGTGAGTGAAGTAGGAGACGGGGGGGTAACGAGAGAACGTATTGACGAGGGAAAACGAATATGGAAAAAGTCATGGATGGATGACGAGTTCAGGTCAAGAATCAAGATTATTTCCATGAAATTCTTTTCTGGGCTCTCTTCATCTCTTTTGTTACAACTTAGAAAGATATGAAGTAAAGTCATCGACTGAGAAGAAAAATTCTGAATTGTATTCTTGTGTAGTATCTGAAGTTACAGCGTTTCTTTTATACATGTAAATTAATGAAGGCTATAAAGGTAAAAACATCATAACCAACCTAACTAACTAACAGAATTAGTAATCTAATAGTCTCCCTCAAGATGAATTGTATATATTATTCACATTCATCTTGGACAAAAGAGAAAAGAAAGAATTAAATCCCAATGGCTTAGTTAGGATGTCTGCAACTTGATGAGCTGAAGATACATGTAAAGTTCGAATAATACCAGCTTGTATTTTCTCCCTTATGATGTGACAATCTAACTCCATATGTTTTGTTCTTTTATGAAACACTGGGTTGGCAACAATATGTAAAGTAGCTTGATTATCACAGAACAATAATGAAGACTTGGAAAGTGTTTGATGCAAGTTTGAAAGTAGATAAATAACGCAAGTGATTTCACATATTGTACATGCCATGGACCTGTATTCGGCTTCAGCAGATGACTTGGACAGTTTTCTGCTTCTTTGATTTCCAAGATACAAGTGAATCTCCAATGAACACACAGAAACCAGAAATTGATCTTTTTATGTCATGGCAGCTAGCATAATCTGAGTTAACAAAGGCTTTTAATTGAATGAAAGAGGATGCTGAAAAAAAAAGTTCACAGAAAAGATCCTAGTGCTAGAATTAAACCCTTTATCTTCAGAACTGAAATATGCTCACTTGGGTCCAGAAAATTCATTTCCAATAGTAATTTCTTCTCAATTAACTCCTGACCAAGAGAGTTAGTTACTGACCATGCTGAAACAACATAAACATAGGCATCATATATCTCATTGCAGACAGCAAATGGATTAGTCTATTCCAAATAGTTCCAAAAAAATCTAGTGTGATTGTGATAGAAAATAAGAAGGCAAAGTTAGTGCCTGCTAGGATAACCATAGGATGGAAAATGTATGTAGACTATAGGAAACTCAATGCAGCCTCTAGGAAAGACTATTTTCCCTTGCTTTTCCTTGACCAGATTTTAGAAAAAATGGCTGGGCATGAGTATTACTGCTTCTTAGATGGGTTTTCTAGATACAATCAAATAGAGATAGCCGCTGAGGACCAAGAGAAAACCACATTTACTTGCCCCTTTGGCACTTTTTCTTTCAAAAGAATGCCATTTGGGTTATGCAATGCCTCGGCTACTTTTCCAAGATGCATGCTAAGCATCTTTAGTGATTTAATTGAGGATATTGTAGAAGTATTTATGGATGATTTTTTAGTCTTTCAAAAATCATTTGATGCTTGCTTGGGTAACCTACAAGTTGTTCTAACCAGATGTGAGGAAAATCAGTTGCTTTCAAACTGGGAAAAATGTCATTTTATGGTTCAGCAGGGCATAGTTCTTGGACACATTGTGTCCTCGCAAGGCATTAAGGTTGATAAGGCTAAAATAGAATTAATTTCAAACCTGCATGTGCCTAGGAATGTAAAGGATGTTAGGTCCTTTTTAGGCCATGTTGGTTTTTACAGAAAATTTATAAAAAATTTACTCATATCTCTAAACCTCTTTGTCAACTTCTCATGCATGATGTCAAGTTTTAATGGACCAGTGAATGTCAGAACTATTTTGATCAATTAAAATCTTTCCACACCACTGCACCCATTGTTCAACCTCATGATTGGACATTTCCTTTTGACTTAATGTGTGATGCTAGTGACTATACTATAGGAGCTGCACTTGTGCAGCAAAAAAATAAGATGTCACATGTTATCTATTATGCTAATAAGACCTTGAATGCTACCCAAAGAAACTACTCAACTATAAAAAAAAAAAAAAAAAAAAAAAAAAAAAAAAAAAAAA
>QEOT01124305.1:237798-266885 GCA_003123785.1 Pterocarya stenoptera | reverse complement strand
AAAAAAAAAAAAAAAAAAAAAAAAAAAAAAAAAAAAAACCTCCTAACTGTTGTATTTGCTTTAGATAAATTTAGATCTTATTTGCTTGGCTCTTCTATCACTATATTTACTGACCATGTAGCACTTAAATTTCTATTATTTAAAAAGGATACAAAACCAAGACTTATAAGGTGGATTCTCCTATTAAAAGAATTTGATCTCACAATCAAGGATAAAAAAATGGTGAAAAATGTGGTGGCGGATCATTTGTCTCAACTTACATCTGAAAATTCTGAACACTCCCTTTTAATTTCTGATTATTTTTCTGATAAACAATTACTTTCAGTTGAGACTTTACCATGGTATGCTGACCTTGTAAATTTTTTGGTCACAGGAAAAACTCCTCCTCATTGGACTACTCAATATATTAAGAGGCTGAAATCTGAAGCTAAGTGCTTTTTCTTGATGATCCATACCTTTTTAAGTACTGTTCAAATCAGATTATTAGGAAGTGTGTACCTAATTCTGAAATTTCTGGTATATTGTCCTTCTGTCATTCAGAAGCTTGTGGTGGGCATTTTTCAGCCCACAAAACAGTAGCTAAAATCATTCAAAGTGGGTTTTATTGGCCTCCTATGTTTAAAGGTGCATATAGCTTTTGAAAGGCACTTGAACCCTATAAAAATTAGGAAGTATCACTAAGAGAAATATAATGCCCATGTCACCTACATTAGTAATTGAATTTTTTGATTGTTGGGGGATAGATTTTATGGGTCCATTCTCCTCAGCTTATGACTATTTGTATATCTTGCTTGCTGTAGACTATGTTTCTAAGTGGGTTGAGGTAGTCCTTTGCAAAAACAATGACCATTAAGTGGTTTTGAAATTTTTAAAGGAAAATATTTTTGCAAGGTTTGGCATACCTAAGGCCATTATCAGTGATAATGGTACCCATTTTTGTAATAAGCATTTTTCTGCCTTAATGAAGAAATATGGCATCCATCATAAAGTCTCCATACCTTATCATCCTCAAACCAACGGCCAAGCTGAACTAGCTAATAGGGAAATAAAAAAACATTCTTGAAAAAACAGTTAGCCCTAATAAAAAGGATTGGTCATTACGTTTAACTGATGCTCTTTGGGCTTACAGGACAACTTATAAAACCATTTTGGGCATGTCTCCATATAGACTAGTGTATGGAAAGGCTTGTCATCTGCTTGTAGAGTTAGAACACAGGGCATATTGGGCCATTAAAGAACTCAATTTCAACACTGACCAGGCTGGTTTTGTAAGAAAATTGCAAAGGGCTAAATTAGATGAGCTTAGAATAGATACCTACAATAATTCCAAGCTGTCCAAAGAGAGGATGAAGAAATTTTATGATAAACATATCTAACGTAAAACCTTTGAGCCTGACCAACAAGTGTTATTGTATAATTCTCGGTTACACTTGTTTCTTGGAAAATTAAGGTCTCGGTGGAGTGGTCCATATGTGGTCAAAATTGTCTTTCCCCATGGTGCTGTGGAGATCATGAATCCTCAAAATGGTAACATTTTTAAAGTTAATGGTCAAAGACTCAAACCCTTCATTTCTAATTTCTTATCTGAAGAGTCTACTCTACATATGTTGGACCCAAATAATAATCTATTTGTAGAATCAAGTTGATTTGGTTTCTTGATCTATCACTTGTTTCTCTTATGCTTTTGTAGCCATTTTTTTTTCTCTTTCTCCTTTGGTTATTCTCTTCACAACTGAATCAGGTATGTTCTCTCACAACCTCTCTGTTGGTTCTTTCCTATAGACATTTCATTTTGTTGCTCAATTTCTCTTAAGTGCTATTTCTCTCATACATTTTCAATTGCTTAGTATCATTAAGGACAATGCTACAGTCTTTTTTTTGGGGGGGGGGGAGAGTACTTAATTTTTTTCCATGCCTTAGATACATTCTAATCCATCTTTGAAAGTGCTATGAATAAGTCAGTAGCAGATTACTACCTTTGTTTCTGAACATGTTGTGCTCTGAGTCAATTTACTGAAGTTATGGAACATTTAAAATTCAATCATATTCAGAAGTTAGATCAAAAGGTAAGTTTATCCAGTTTTTTTAGTTGCTTAAACCAAGGGATAGTAGTTAAAATCTTGCTGAGCACACACACACATACTCATAAGAATTAGAAAGACTCCAGTGTGCCATTATTTGTTGATTTACATTCTAGTTGTGTGGGGCTCCAATGAATCATATTCTAATGGCTTAGGAAGAAATCTGATAAATCAAATGAGAAAAGGGACTAGCCAAGGATAAAATAAAAAATAAAAAAATAAAGAAAAGAAAAGAAATAATCTTGTGTATTGGAAAAGGCTGCTTATGACCGGGACCCTCCACAAGAAGATGAGCCTTTTAAAGTGAAATAGCGTGAAAGCCAACAATACAATGGTTTTGGATTATAGTAAGACCATATGGTCATCCTAGATCTTTTGCAGTGATTGAAACTTCTAATGTCTCTTGGTAGTTGATTCTGGAATTCTGACCTTAGCCCCATGCGCTGAAGCAATATTTTACTGTACTTATCCCTTTCGGTTGATTAACTAAACAGTGTATAAACCTTTTTGTTGGCACTAAATTTCTGGTCAATTTATTTCTAGTGTTCTTAAACTCAATAAGTTTTACTCCATGGCATGAGTCTTTGAAGTTAGAGGAATAAACAATTCGTAATCTCTTCTTTCTATGATGCCAATCATTTTATTTGCTAGAGACTAGCAAAAAGTCTGTTGGAGGATGTGATAAAAAGGGAATAATGCCGTTTTAAGTACTCTTATTACACTTGATTAAATAAGTTTTATTTGCAAAAAGAGTATTTAATAAACAATGCATAACAGTTGGGCTATTGACATGTGTAAAGACTGATTACACAATAAAAATAGACTTGGGCGCAGTTTTTAATTCTCATTGTGTGTATTGTAGGATGGGGCCCACGTTTGCAATAAGGCTTACTTTATTCATAACATAGCAAAGCAAGATTGAGGCCCACGTCTGCTAATAGGAGAAGAATGGAAGAATCTAGATGGAAGGTTAAGAAAAGCAGAAGGAAAAAAAAAAAAAAAAAAAAAAGAGAAAGGAAAAAGAAAACGGTTATGGGAGCAATGGAGAATCCGTGGCACAAAAAGAGAAATAACAGCTGGAAATGGGTATAAAGAAAAGGAGAAATGCTAGAGAGAGAGAGTCAGTCAGCATTCAATTTCTTTCCTTGATTTTATATTCCAGAAGTTTTCAAAAGTTTCTAGGGTTTTTCATTTTGTTGAGATTTGATGTTAATGATGGTAAACTTAGGCTAAATCTATAGCCTGGGTTGCGGTAGAATTTTCATTTGCTTCTTATGTTGGCTGGACTTATGTAGATATCGATTTATATACTTCACTATATCTGAAATCACGTTTCTATGAATGGGTTTCTATTGGATTCTCTCCTTTTTATTCATGTTCTGTTGTTGATACTAGGCACAACAGAACCTTGAATCAATCGAGGTGTCTCTCAGCTAAGTGATAAAGTAAAAATTAGTTGATGGTTAGTGATAAATTCTTTTAAAGCCTTGGTACATGATCTCTGAGTTTTTGTTCTTCAAATTGCATTTTGTTAATACCTTGATTGGATTAATAAAAGAAGAGTAGTACCTAGAAATCTTAGTGATATGTGGAGTGAAAAGAAGTTTTATAATCGCAACAGGTGTTTGTCAAATTGTTTCTACAAAATCTATAATTATTTTAGTGTCCATTTAATTCTCTGTTTACAACAGGGTGAAGTTAAAATTTTAGTGTTTGTCATAAGTCGATTAGTTTATTTTCTTGAGATTTGAATTACTCTGGTTTAGTCCATTTCCTTCCCAAAAAGTTCAAAGCGAAGGAACTCTAAAAATCAACCATACATAACAATGGCAACAAATTCTTCTTTGTGAATGTAACATTTCTTGGTTTACTTTCTTATTTTCATACAAAACTCTTTTCTCACTTGATAAATCATCCAAACTGTTTTCAAATCTGAATCCTCGCAATTTTATATAATCAATTGGCTGGAAATCCTCTTATCCCTTTGGAGATGACCGTGGGTGCTGCCTCGTATTACAACTAGTCCACTTCTGCACTTGGGAATAATAGTTTGGAAGCCATCAACAGGCAAGGTCAATCTATCCATTGTTATAATATATATTAAAAAAGAAAAATATTCTAGTCATAATAAAAAGATTACATATAGAAATATACCCACAAAGTGATATAGTCGCTTTATGTAGCACATTAGATTATAAATTATTAGTTATTTTTATTATAAAATAGATCTAATGGATTACATAAAATCACATCACTTTATAAATTTACTTTTATATAATTTCTTTATTATGTATCTGTAACACTTCTAATTGAAAAAGAAAAATTATTCTCATCAGCCATTAGTCATCATCCCACACCCCATATCCTATGAAAAATATCCCTACATGCTATGAAGAAATTATAAATATAAGAAGTAAAAGCGAATATATAGTGGTTGATGCATAGCATCGCGTAAGTTTTAACATGGGCCAACCTATCACTTAGGATCTATGGTAATTAGCTGCAATATTGTGGATAGGACGACGATGCATTCACCAACAACTAGAGCTAGCTTTCTGGTTGTGAAGGATTCTTTAAAATCTGTATTAATAATGCAGATTTGGACGTACGTGCTTAAACCTAGCAGTTAAAAGAACGATGATCCATTACTATCACCGATTAATGCATGAATCGTTTTATGGTAATTGCAGTACTACTCCAAATACTCGTTTAAGATCATCATATAATACAATATAATGCCATTAATTAATAAGTAGTTGGGTCATCCTGATCATCTCAGCTATCAAAAGTAGTTGTATATATATGTGCAGAAGTCGTGCATCTAGCTAGCTAGCTAATGTTTTAATGGTGGACCAGTGGAGGAAGATTTAGAATTAATGGAACACGTACGCATGGTCTTCTAATATTTGTTGGCCACACAGCATAATGCACATCCCCCGGCTCTCAAAGGCAGGCGTGCCTCTTTAGAGCACCGGGGAGGCGTAGTGACTTAATTAGCTTATATATCAATGCATGCATGCAGTAGGCCTAATATTTTTCTTTAATTTGCCTTTTCAATATATATATATGTTACTATGTATACATATATGATATTTATAATTTTTAACTCTTTTTATCAGGAGTCTACGTAGGCCTGCAACCTGGCCTGGTACAACCGGGTTTGGACCTGACCCGACCCGAGTAAGCTTCTTTAGGGTGCCAAACCGATCCGATCCGTACGTACCTTTAGTTCCATGTTACTAAACAAATTGAACTTAAAAAATATATATAAATTATAGAATATAGAATTTGGGAAAACAACTCATGACAATATAATATATTAATGACCTTACTTTCTAACTTTCGGCCGTTTGGGGGCGGCACGAAGGATTTTTAATTGAGTGCATGGAAGTTTGGAACCGAAGATCGGTGCAAATAGTTGAAGCCCAGCCCAAAGCATTTTAAACGAAAAATGTCAAAAAGTTCGTCTTGTTTGTTTTCAAAAAACATCTTATCTTATTTCAATTTTATCATTACACTTTTTCAAATTCTAATACAAAATAAAATAAATAATTCAATTTTTTCAAATTTATCTCATCTAATCATTACAACTTTCTCAAATTTTAATACAAAATAAAATAAACAATTCAATTTTTTTAATTCTCAAAATAAAAATAATATTAAAAAATATATTCTAACAATACTTTATTTAATTTTTTAATTTTAATCTCAACTCATCTCATCTTATTTCATATCATCTCAAAAAATAAAGGAGGCCTTAAAAAGTTTATGGATTTATGATTGATGTCAAATGTGAGCTGGCCGGGGCCTGAATGTGAGGCATCATGCGGAGCATGATCTGGCCCAGCAAGATCCTTTTGCCTTCTAAAACATTACGAATACCAAGACTTGGGTTCAGNAAAAAAAAAAAAAAAAAAAAAATAGCACATTTACTAAATTAGAGAAAAATTAGGAATGTGAGTCCAGAAAAAGTATCAAACCTCATTGGTGTAACCCATAATGCAAACCAAATTTCCCAAGTCAAATAAACTCCATGTAAAATGAGAAAAAGTGTACATTTATTGTTTAACACCCGTTCTCTCAAACCTTTGTTGAACCAAATTTGTGGGAGCAACATGTAATTTGTTCAAAGGCAACACCTTTCTTTACTTGTACGTGCAACTTGTTCTAAAGGAGCAAAATGAACCAACAAACTTTGGTAGACATGTGTTAGAAATGAGGGACAACTGATGGTCCCAAATATAAAAAGAAAGTCGAATTTAAAACCAAAAATATTTTCTTCCAACCAAAAAAAATTGGAGAAAGCGAAGAAGGAGGAGATCAATGGTCCTAAAAATAACAAGAAAGTTGAATCTTCCATGCGATTATATGTTAATAAATGAGAGAAATACAAGCAAACATATTTTCTTCCAATCAAAGCTTACTTTCTTATCCAGCAGATTGCATACCAAGAGGCATAGATTACAATTAGATAGCGTAGTTATTACCAAGACCATCTTTGGAAATCCAAAAATAGTAATATATTGACCCAGCCACGTAGTATCTCTGGTATCCTCTTCCTTCCTAGTGAGGAAGCTATACACCAAAAATTTATTTGGAGACACGAATGAACATAAATGAACGCAACTTCTATCCTTTTACATCAGCTCACATTCCACAAAAACGAATTAAGAAAGTGAGAAGAGAATCGAGCCCCCAACAACATCAATCAAAGCCTTCAGTTCGATGATAATTTTACCACTACGAAACAAGTAAATTTTAGATACCATAGCTTTGATACTCACCAAATTTGTAAATTAACTGAATAAATTATGCACATAGAAAACCACAAATGAAATAAAATTGAATAATCGCAACGCCTAAACCATCAAAACTGAGCAAATGTGAAAACAAAAATAAGCAAACAACAGAGGAGAACATATATCTGAAAGACTTCCAATCTGAAACAATAGTAACATGCACACCTCATCCTCCGCATTGCAGTGGTGCTTGTAAATGCCTCGGAGAAAACGGTACCGCTCCAACAACGGCTTGATATCGCCGCCGCCGGTAGCGAAAACCACGGTAGCACGATGGAGCCCCTCGAGCTCAGAGCAGATGGCCTTGTGGAAGAACAAGAAGATTAGGATCGGGGGCTTGAGTTCTAGGTCGTTCTTCACCCATGCCTTGGACGTTGAAGGGTCGATGGGGTTCACTGGGCCCGACATTACAGCCACTGCTCCACCTTCTTCTCGGTGCTGGAGACCTGGAAATGGCGTCGCCATTTTTGTTTCGTTTCAAATTTTGGATTCAGGTTCTCAAAACCCTAAAGTTCTTTCCGACTTAGCTAGATTTCTCGCCCCTCTCTCTCTCTCTCTCTCTCTCTCTCTCTATCTCTAGCCATGAACCTATTGCGGCCTCTCTCCCTTTGTTTCTTTGTATTTTGTACTACTCGCCTCAAGTTCAACGAGAACGGGGAAGGCGCAAAGTTAAGTTTCCATATTGCCATATTGGGGCAGGTAAAAGTTGGAACTTTTACTTTAACGTTGTTGGCCCACGTGGCATTGATGCCACTTGTACCAGTTTGTTTAAATAGACAATATTAATAGTCACTTTAGTAAAATACTAGGTCGGAATAACGTACAAAGCACGTTTGCCTAGTTCAGTGAAATAATTATTTTAAAAAAATAGTATAAATTTCATAAAAATAAAAGTTGATTTTAATTAATAATTTAAGACATGGGAAAAAATATAAAATTTAGCAAATATTTAGGGATAATGATAGTTAAGTAGAGTATAATAATTACATGCTTGCATAGATTAGAAGATAAAAACTTTAGTTCAAAATATAACATAGTTCAACACATATTTATAACATCGATAGTTTTAGCAACAAATGTAACAAAAACATCAGTTGAAAATATGAGTCCTTTGATGTATTGACTATGATCCATCATTTTGTGTCATCTTGTACCGAATCAATATATACGACATTGAAATTCTTGTGATGCTGTTGGTTGAGTCGATTGGGGTCTACTGAAAATTCAATCATCCACTCTTTCTGTGAAACTTGTGTTACAAGATTTTCTATATACGGCACATGTTCCTACAAAGGAAATTTTTAATTACCTTGCATGATTAATAAAAATTTAAAGAACATATAAGCTAGAAATTGATGTCTTGTAAATTAACACAAATCTTTGAATGTAATGTTCTTAATTAAATTACTACTCATGTTATAAATAAAAATAAAATTGGCATAACAGACAAGTATATAAAAATCAATTTAAACAATTTTTGTTATAATTTGCTTTTAATAGTTTTTTTTAATATAAGTCTCAATTCTAAGATGGACTTTTTTACTCACAACAATAAAGGCAATGGAAAAGAAGAAGACATACATCGCTAGTATGATTCATAAGTTCAACTGCCGAACAACCGAATGCTTCCTCTACAACTCCACCAAACATAACAGCAGATAGTCTTCCTGTACCATCGTCAAGTTCAACATATGCTCGAGAACTATAAATTTGATGAAAATATCATTTTAAGTTAGAATCAATAAAAGCTATACATTAAATCTATCATATAAATTATCAAACAAAACTAAAAATTTGAAAGATACATACCGTGGTTGGGAAATACTTTGGTGTTTGCAATAGTAACAAAGGAAGCTATCATTGTAATCATACCCAGTTCCTTTATTACAGCCAATACATGACATGTAAAAAAATATCTGGCGCAAGTCAACCACAATTATTTTGGCCTTTATCCAAAATCTTGCTTTCTACATTACATCAGAAACAATTTGTTACATGAATTGATTGTATAAATATTTGAATTTGTTATGAAGAAAATGATTTTACCGCCATGGGTTGTAAATTTTTTATTAATTCAGCTACATCACAATTCTTTATTATTTCCCGAATACCAACAGAAGATAGAGATGTAGACGGGTATGTCAAGCATTTTGCAATAATACTCTTGAGTAATAAATCATTAACCACCGCCCTTAAAATTCATAAAAAAAAAACGCAACATAAGAAATAAAAATATGGAGATTTCAATATTCAAGTGATATGAAACAAATAATAACTTATTTGTGATGATTACCACTCTTGTAATGAAGTTGCCTCAGGAAGAACATGATTGATCATAAATTTACTTTTCAGACGCGATGAAAGAGATAATCCTTCATTGGAAATAGAGATCATGATTAATGCAAGCATATACAATATAAAAGAAAATACAAGATTTTTAATTATTAAAAATACTGTTATAAGAACTAACTCTTATTTTTGTTCCAAGTATAACTGGGTTTGTCCCAATTATTTTTGAAATTTTTTTGCATTCATGTTGCACAAATTGACCCCACATAGTCAAACATATGGGGTTTAAGCTACAAAAGTAGAATAAAAAAAGAATTAATAGAATATGCAAGAAATAAAGACTGAAACATAATTCTAAAAAAGTGAATTATCCAAAAAATATTTTTACTTTTGATCAATGACATATATTTCCTGAATGGTTGTTAGTCCATGTGCTGAAGTTATCTCTCTACATGGCTTTATATGGATTGCAACCGCCAAAACATCTGACAAATAAGATTTAAAATTTTAATATATTGATAATTAAATATTCTAAAATAAAGAGTGAATTACCTATTTCTGCAATTGAGTCCTTGTAAGCGTCTAATTCATTGAATAGAATGAGTTGGTACTTCGGTGGCTCCAATTGTTATTCATCCTTTAGAACTTCCTCAATTATCGTTTTAGAATTTAGGATCCATTGATATTCATGTGTTTCAGTTTTATATTTTGGATCTAGTGGCCTCACATATACATTACTGATATAATATGACCGGAAAATATGTAAAGTATCATCTCCTGAGTCAATATCTTTATCGAACATTGTCGCTTGCACTCGATTTCCCTGTACAGTATAAGAAATTGAAACAAATAATTTACAGAAAAAAATTTGGGATGAATAATTGAGTATAATAATTTTGTTTGATTTTAAATTGTTTTTGGGTTTTAAAAAAATAATTTTTTTTAAATGTATTACAAGAAGAGAACTAAATGAACGGTACATTATCAACATTTATATAATATGAAAAGATTTAAAAAATCAAACATCAAAAGACCCAACAAATCAATAGTAAAAATATAAAAAAAACAAAGCTTAATAGATAGGATGCAAAAATAACAAAATCCTTTACAAGTTTTTAGTACACACAAAAAAAAAAACAAAAGATAATAGATTGAAATAAATACTATACCTCTGGATCAATCAATGTTAGGCTTTGGTACTTCAATGGCGAGCGTTGGCTTGTTCGTTTGGGTGACTTGTCTGCCACTATCATTTTCATTTTCCAATTCCTCATATTTGGAGTGATATCTTTTATCGATGTATAAACCGTTCGCATTTTTAAAGCTATTCACATATAAAAATATTAAATGTGTAAGTATAGTAAACTCAATACTAAATTTAAAAGAAAATTGCAAATAGAATTAAAGAACACAATAAATATTTCAAGAACACAATACTAAACATACAAAAAAATAATTCTATTAATTGAAGAGATTAGAGTGTTGATTCAATCGTGGCCTTTTGGGAGGACAAGTGTTAATATAGCTGGCAACCTAATCTGTGGGAGAACAAGTGTTAATTGAAGAGATATGAGTGTTGATTCAACCGTGGCCTTTTGGGAGGACAAGTGTTAATATGGAGCTGGCAACCTAATATGTGGCTATGACGTAACAATCAATACTTAAGTTATGGAGCATTTGAACTTTAGGATAAAGATTAGAAAGCATTCTATATTGGACAAATTATCTAAACGGACACAGAAGATACACATCAAAAAATTTTTCCAACCCGTGGACTTTACTGTTTACATGGCCTTTTTCCTTTTTTTTTATATGCATTATGTACCCATTAAATGGATCATCATTACTTTTATCTCTACTAACACTTTCATCATCATTACTTTTCATATTTTTATTTTTTTTCATTTTTCTTTTCATATCTTTTTAATATATTCAAATATTTTTAAAACATTGAAAAAAATTACCAAATGTATATTTTTGGTATTTTTAATATATTTGTTGTGTCTTTTTTTAACACTTTCATCTCTGCTAATACTTTCATCATTATTACTTTTGATCATTGTTTAATTCAAATAAAATTTACTCTTTTGTTTTTTGTTATTATTGCTTAGATACAATCACCCGTGTAACATGTAACATGTTTAGTTTTCAGATCATAGACTATTTGAAAGGCATGCGGCTAAAAGAAAAAATAATATCATTATATGCATGTCCCACCCACTCCACAATCCAAGTATTGTTGGTTTCCAAAGCTAGGTGAAATCCAATGCATGATACATGTTTGTATGAATTTTTAAGGGATATAACTGGATGAAGGGTACAAAAAGCATTGGATTCTCTAATATTTGAAAGACCTGTGAAATGTGCAGAGATCGATTGGCAAGTAAGCATTGGATTCTCAATGGTGGGATGCATTCAAACAGCCACTTAACATTTGAACGGTGACACAAATTTAATAAAAAATTTAATCAATTAAAGGATTAATAATACTAATCAACAATTAATTTATAAAAAAAAAGATATAATGTATAATTAATTAAATATATTTATATATATAATTGTGCTGTGACTCTTATCAAAATATAAAAAAATATAAACATATAGATAATTAAAATATAGATATATATACAATTGAAAGGTGAGCAATAATTTTGGTCTTTTAAATAATAAATGTCAAACTACATAGACAGCGTGCCCCATTAAAAAAATACTATTTGCATGGTAAGAAATCAATCATAATTTATCAGATTCCACTCATTATAATTTGGATGGTTGTGGAGTGCATTCGGAATGGAAATCAATTGCAATTTAGGAGATTCCACTCATTATAATTTGGATTGTTGTGGAATGCATTCGGAATGGAAATCAATTGCAATTTATCAGATCCCACTCATTATAATTTGGATGGTTGTGGAGTGCATTCGGAATGGAAATCAATTGCAATTTAGGAGATTCCACTCATTATAATTTGGATTGTTGTGGAATGCATTCGGAATGGAAATCAATTGCAATTTAGGAGATTCCACTCATTATAATTTGGATGGTTGTGAAGTGCATTCGGAATTGTTACTTGTTAAATATTTCCATTACAGAATCCAATGTCTTTTTTACCCATCATGTGCATATCCCTCAAAGCATAATTACCATCCGGTGAAAAGGCGAGAGTAATATTTTGGATAATGAGTATAGTAATCGAATGCATGTGACAAAGGGATAAGAGAGAAAACAATCATCATTTTCAATTGGCATGCAGTACTCTTCCCACGTGGGTCATTTACACCAACAGCTAAAATCCTCCATTCAAGTAGACCCACTTGCAGGCTCCAATATCAATCTCCTAAGAACGATGACTAAATATTTATATAATGATCAAATCAAATAAGTTAAAACACAATCATGAAACATAATTACATGCGGACAAGTATGGGCATTTTTTATCTCCAGCATCGGATGCCATCTAAATAAATTGAGTACATGCCTAAATGAATATGGTTAAAAATAATAATGTTAACTATGGATATGTAATTATGGACAATTTTGATATGCAACATCGAATGATAATAATAATTTATCCAAAAGATGTTATCTATTTCTTATAAAAGAAAGATATAATGCATAATTAATTAAACTTAGAAAACATCAAATATTGTCCATAGCAAAAAAAAAAAAAAAACAGAATAAAAGATATAATGCCATGTCCACCACCCCTAGCATTGCTGCCACTACTATTTTTCTTCAGGAATATAGCCAACTGCAACTGACTCTCCATAGAAACCATTTGAGGCATTTTCCTCAGAGTTTAGTGAACTTCCACAATTCTCAAAAGAGTTCTCCATAAACATATTCTCGTCATATGAAATTGTTGAGGCATTATTGGAGATATTGTTTGTACTGAATTGTGGCATCATGTAATTGGTACTCTCTGACTGAAACCAACTTTGGACATCTTGTGGGTCAGAAGGTATTCCGTAGCACTTTTCATTAGGGTTTCCATTGACAGAAGCATCAAGAAAGTTTTGAGCTGCTTGTAATTCCTTTAGAGATGTTAGTTGAGTTTGTAGATTTATAACCTGCAGGAAAAAAAGTAAAATGCCATTTATTAATTAAGAGTTAACCCAGATTAGGGTTTCAATCATTATATATAAAAAGAGAACCTGCTGCTGAAGAGTCAAAATATATGAAAAAATGCCATAAATAGGATCTTCAAGCCTAGCCTGCGCTTCATACAAGATTGTGGCAACTGCTTTAGAACAATCACTCACCGGGACCTGAGCAAGGAGCTTCGACACATTACCTGCACCGAAAATCTTATGAACGGCGGAAAAATTGTTAATTCCTTGTTTATAGCAGAAATAAGGAGTAAAAATACATCCCCTAACACATTTCCTTCTAAGGAATCTGCAAGCTCCACAAGGAAAACCAAAACCAATCATCTTGATGGTTGGTTTTAGTCGAGGGGGGGTAAGATACCTGGATCAAGGAGGAAAAATACCATAAAGTCTGGAACTCGCAAAACAAGGAGCCAAGAGATGCCGCAAAATCCAGAGCTACCTCGATCCTCGCCAAAAGTGACTAATTATTTGTATGTATGTTCATTTTCTTTTTTTTTAGCTGGTAGTATTCAAAACAAAATATTGTTTAAATACAAATAAAATCAAATATTTGTTAAAACACAATCATGAAACATAATTACGTGTAATCATGAATAGCAATGAATTCTGATTGCATTATTTGTCTTCTTTTTTCCTGATCATTAAATTTTGAAGTCTAACAAATGTCATAAATCAATGAGTCTTGGGTTTCTGATCTATGCTATAAAGCTCAAGACAACAACGCTTTAGAGCCTCGAGCTTCACCCCAAACCCCGATTCTTGCTGTAAAGCATGAGCCAACAAATGCTTTAGAGCATGAAAAATGAGTGAATTTTGACTACATTATTTGTCTTCTTTTTTCCCTGATCACTAAATTTTGGAGTCCGACAAATGTCGTAAATCAATGAGTCTTGGGTTTCTAATCTATGTTATAAAGCTCGAGCCAACAACGCTTTAAAGCCTCGTAGGTTACTGTCACGGGTTAGTGAGGTTGATCAACTTAAGATTCAAATAAATCAGTTGCAACAAAAACTTGCCAATAAAAGGAGAAAGAATAAAATATTAAAACGCAAAAATAGAGAGTTCAAGAAATATGTGAACCATATGCTCAAGACATGCAACCATGCATAAAGGAGCTAGAACGAAGGGGTACAAATACAAAGTGAACAGCAGTGATTAACAGCTTTGCCCCAAACCCCGATTCGTGCTGTAAAGCATGAGTCAACAAATGCTTTAGAGCATGAAAATAAATAAATAAATAAATTTTGAAAGTTACATCATGGAGAAGAATCTTCGGCCAAGTGGACTTGCTTTGTTGTCTCAACATTATTTGATTTGTGGTGCGGTTCGGTGCTTGATAAAGTGACCTTAGTACCCGATTCTACTGCTTCTTATCCTAAAGCTAAATTTAGGCTTAGGTTATGATGTATACTGGTTTTTTGTGTAGTTTACAGTGGGTGTAGGGTCGGGTAATTGGGTTCATTTTACCTCCAACTTATATAATAAAGTAAATAAATAATAAAATAATTACATCTTTTGTCTTCTTTTTTCCTGATCATTAAATTTCGAAATCTGACAAATGTCATAAATCAATAAGTCTTGGGTTTCTGATCTATGCTATAAAGCTTAAGCCAACAACGCTTTAGAACCTTGAGCTTCGCCCCAAACCCCGATTCTTGTTGTAAAGCATGAGCCAACAAATACTTTAGAGCATGAAAAATGAGTGAATTTTGACTGCATTATTTGTCTTCTTTTTCCCTGATCACTAAATTTTGGAGTCCGACAAATATCGTAAATCAATGAGTCTTGGGTTTCTAATCTATGTTATAAAGCTCGAGCCAACAACGCTTTAAAGCCTCGTAGGTTACTGTCACGGGTTAGTGAGGTTGATCAACTTAAGATTCAAATAAATCAGTTGCAACAAAAACTTACCAATAAAAAGAGAAAGAATAAAATATTAAAACGCAAAAATAGGGAGTTCAAGAAATATGTGGACCATATGCTCAAGACATGCAACCACGCATAAAGGAGCTAGAACGAAGGGTTACAAATACAAAGTGAACAGCAGTGGTTAACAGCTTCGCCCCAAACCCCGATTCGTCCTGTAATCTGATAACAGCAGTGGTTAACAGCATATCCTATAATCTGATAGCTTGTCTTGTTCTCATTTTCATCCCTATAAAACCAGTGTTAAGTTTCGTTTCATTTGCATCAACTCTTTTTTTTTCTCTGAAATCTATCTACATTCTCGATTTCTAAGTTTTTTCTTTAATGGCTCAGCAATCTTCTTCCAACAATCCTCATTTCCATTATATAGGGTATTCTGCATCTTGGCCACTAATTATTTCTACATCCACTATAGGTACCATGCAGCATGAGAATGATTTGACTAATAAGTCAGATGATGACATCATTTATGAACTAGTGAGCCTCGGTACTCGATACTCATCAGCCATAGTTGTATTTTCCCGGCGATTACAGTCCAAAACTCGTGAGGTTGAAAAGCTTAAGGAGAATATTTATGAATTTCAACAACTTGATCATGAATCTAACAAAAAAATAGGAGACTTAAAGCAAGAGAATAAGGATTTGAAATCTTTACTTGCTTCTTCATTTCAACTTCCTGCTCCTTTAGATAAGAATAACAAGTCGATTTATGAAGAACAAGAGCGTTTGAAAAGTGAGGTTAAAAGTCTCAAGTTTTTGTAAGTCGTTTGAAATTATAAAATAAAAAAAATTCTGTGCATGCATCGTTCCTGTTTATCTCAAAGCCGTGTATACTCCTATTATCTCTCACCCAAGAACTGAATATCCATCCAAACGAACCACTCAATCAACCAATTATTATTATTTGAGATAAGCTATAAAGCGTTTTTTCTAACTACTGTAATTAGAGGACCACTCATTTGCATTTGATTGACTAATATAATATATCTCTACTTATTCTTCTCTTCATAAAAGAGCCTCTCGATATCAATGAATAGGAAATGAACAATAATGATGCGTTTGGAACATCTTCTTCATTAATTCTTCGAGCTTTACTATGGGTCCCACCTAGATTGGTTTTCGCTGAACCTTTGAATACTCTGGACCTCTATATAATAAACCATTTCCACCATTTTAAAATATAGAACAATCTCTGCATTTCTCATATTTCTCGTTTTACTCTCAATTCTCACAACTTCTCTCAATCTCTTAACTTATTAAATGGCCAACCAACATTCTGTTAACAATATTCCTGATCTGAATCAGGCACCATCTAATACTCCATCATTATTCATATGTCCTGAGGCTGTCAACACCATGGTTGGGGCTGAGATACATTTCTCTACCTGATTCGATGTTGAGGTGGTTGCAGGAACGAGAATGCTGGGTGTCCAATATGCTGCTGCCATTAATGCTATGTCCCGGAGATTTCTTTAATGCGAGACTGAAGTTGACGAACTTAAATTTGAGATTTTTGAATTGCAAGAAAAGCTTGCAAATAAATGTAGAAAAAATAAAATATTAAAAGACGAAAATAAGGAGTTGCGGAAATATGTAGAACATTATGCTCAAAAACTTCAACCATGCATAGAAGAGATGGAACGAAAGGGGGAACAATTGCAAAGCGAACAACAGCAGTTAATAGCAGAAGTTCAACGTTTACAAAGAACAGTCTGTTGTTTAATCTTTGCTGGCGTAAGAGTTATGTTGTTTCATTTTGCTAGCGTTTACATGTTATTTTGTCTTCACCTTTCTTTTTTTTTTGTGTGTTTTTTTAAGTAAATAAATAAATTTTGAAAGTTAGCTTATCTCAAATACGTAATTATGTTTCATGATTACACGTAATTATGTTTCATAATTGTGTTTTAATTTGTTTGACTTGGATAGTGTAACTTTTGTTGGATATGATTGATCAACTCGTGAAGACTGCTTTCCAAAAGTAGGATATTACTGTTAATTCCCGGGCATCACTTTTATCCAAAAGATGAACATTAATTAGTGGTCATCATGATACCTTTGGTTGGAGCGATTGATTGGAAATCATGACATGATGCTAGACTTGTCTTGTTCTAAACAAACTCGTGCTGCAACTTGTATGAATCGAATTCTAAGTATTGGAGCATCCTCAAGACTCATTCAATCAACTAAAACTATATAATATAATAAATATAGGTAGGCTCCCACATTAAAGGGAAGTCATGCTGTGGCACATGCGGAGTATGATTCTATTTGAAAGGCATGCGGCTAAAAGAAGAAAGACGATTGATAAGACTGTATAAAGCATAAAGGTCTAGATATATTACTGTTAATTCCTGGCATACTGATCGAGACATCACTTTTATTCAAAAAGATAAACATTAATTAGTGGTCATCATAACACCTTTGATTAGAGCGATTATAAATGGAGAAGATAAGATAAGATATAAAAGTTATATGTAAGTTGATGATTACGTGCCCAGGCAATAATTCAAAGTTATATAGACTACATGTCTAGAAAATAATGATGCTCTTACTTTAATTGTAAGAAGCTCTGTAGTCTTTCTCCTCTTTTCAATGTCACGAGTACTGCATGCAATAAACATGATTTTAAATGCTATGGATAAGCATTACTAAACAAAAATAAGAAGTGGATGTCAGATTAAGCGGTAGAAAAGACAAGAAAAGAAAAGTAAAAGAGGATGTCAGATTTAATTATATGCCACAACTGTATCCGTAAAGTCTATCTATCTAATCTATCACTATTGCATGCGTGCATGTGTACTAATTAAAAGAAAATATAATATATAATGTGAACGAAGGATAAAAGGGATTGAAGTATATAATCTTGACAAAATGATAGCAGCAGGAACATCCTAGATTGGAGCAATATGGCGGGATTCAGATTGAGGGTCATGTTTCTTTTATTTGCTTGATTATTTTGGTCAACATTGTGGGTAGTTTTGATAACATTTCCTTTGTTTTCTTTTATAACAAGTACTATTTGATGATTAGTACTTTTAACTAAAGGTGGAATTGTTCCTTTTGGTTCGACGTGAGTGGGATTTTTTTTGTTCTCTACTTTTCTAATTTGGTAAATATTTAATGTTGTATATGATAAAGTGAGGTTGAAATTCTTGGTCCAAGCTGTCGTTAGGGGCATGTTTGTGGGGAATGTCAACAACTCCACTAACTCGGTTTTCAAGGATCTTGGAGTTTTCATGATATTATTCTCATTGAGGTGAAAAAGATAGTACCGAGGGAAAAAAGAAAGGGAGGTGGGGATGGCTACAATAAGAGCACTCTCATCATAGTTGAGTGAAACAATTTTTTTTTTTTTTACAAAAATAATATGGTTTTAAAAAAATGATTAATGAATAATTTAATTTAGTATCATTATAGCTGCTTATTTTTTATTTAAAAAATATCTATTTTTCTTTTTCTTTTTATTTTATTTAAAGAAATATCTATTTTATTGGAGGGTAAATATGCTATTTTTAATATAAATATGTTATTTTGGAGTTTACGTAATTTACACCCTAGAAAGAATAAGGATTTTGAAAATGATCAACTTATAAATTTATAATTAGAACAACATGAAATGTCGCCATTCTTCATCAAGAAAAAGTTGACAGGCGAACCAATGGAAATTAGCAAACTGCACGATTGATGATGATCCAGCAGGTGGTGGGCGGCATATTCGGATTCAAAGTGTCCCTATAATATTATGTCGACTTTATCATTCAAATCATTTAATTCAAAGATAATGCTCTCTCTNACTGCACGATTGATGATGATCCAGCAGATGGTGGGCGGCATATTCGGATTCAAAGTGTCCCTGTAATATTATGTCGACTTTATCATTCAAATCATTTAATTCAAAGATAATGCTCTCTCGCTCTCATCATGACAACTCATACATGACAAGTTCAACTTGTCCGAAACAAGTTACTAATCATATAGAAAAAACTGTACTTCCTTAATTTGATTAATAAGATGTTCAAATTAATGACAACAATTAAAGCATGCATATCGTAAGTAAATTATAATAATATCATTATCTTTAAATTTAATGAAATTTAATGAAGAGTTATTTTTATTTAAAAGTAGCCAATTCATTTTGGAAGAGTAATGTTGCGTACATTCTTCATTTAAAGACTATATCTTTTCTTATGCACAGGTCATCAATATCTTCTTAGTTAAAAAAAAAAATTAATGAGTTTGTTATTTAGATAGATAAACATAAATATTTGTGGGAATATAATTACTTCATAAAATTGAATAATTATTTGCTTATATGTTAAAGTTTGTATATTTTCAATTTTTGTTTGTTGGATATTATTGATCAACTCGTGAAGACTGCTTTCCAACAGTAGGATATTACTGTTAATTCCCGGGCATCACTTTTATCCAAAAGATGAACATTAATTAGTGGTCATCATGACACCTTTGGTTAAAGCGATTGATTGGAAATCATGACATGATGCTAGACTTGTCTTGTTCTAAACAAACTCGTGCTGCAACTTGTATGGATCCAATTCTAAGTATTGGAGCATCCTCAAGACTCATTCAATCAACTAAGACTATATAATATAATAAATATAGGTAGGCTCCCACATTAAAGGGAAGTCATGTTGTGGCACATGTGGAGTATGATTCTACCTTGTTTTATTCTACCTCAAAAAGGATATACGACCACTTCATTTTCTATCAACTTCACTTGGTTTGTTGCTGAAGTATCATGTATGGGGTAAATTAATGGTAGGTGCGGACAACAAGCGCATCATTGAAAGCAGCTAAAAGATTCTCTCGTCATTGTGTGATTCACTATCATGATCTTCAAAGCATGGGGCCGGGCCCTTTTAAATTATATTAATTTATGATACTCTAACACAATGTCTGATTACAATAATCTCTATATCTACTATCTTGATAATTATATAATAAAATATGTATATATATTCTAGCACAATGTCTGATCGCACACTTTTATCTCTTTCTTCTTGCTGTTTTCCATGTCAATTGGGTATTGGGTACACAATGTCAGTGTGATTCACGGGGTGCGAAAGTTGATTTCTTTGTTGAAGTACTGGATTTGAACTTGCATCTGATGGTGAGTCAAAGACATGGCCATGATGATAATGTTCCTTTAACCAACGGTGNATGTCAGTGTGATTCACGGGGTGCGAAAGTTGATTTCTTTGTTGAAGTACTGGATTTGAACTTGCATCTGATGGTGAGTCAAAGACATGACCATGATGATAATGTTCCTTTAACCAACGGTGGAACATGCATATTATTGATCTATCATACTTTTGATAATATATGAGATGATGAGAGATATCATCATTTCTTTTGATCAAGTAGATATTATTATTAAAAGTTTCAGGAGGCACTAAAAATATTGATCATAGAGATCTCATTACTACATGGAGACAAAACAAAGGAAAAAAGCTAACTTATTTTTTGGCTCAACTGGCGAGGTAATCATAGCATATTTAATTATACTTTTGTCTTTTTCTTTGTCCATCAATATTAATACATACGGCCACTAAGTAATAAATAAATTAATATTAAAATCCTATGAGTGATCACGAGCTTAAAATCCTATAAGCTCCACTCATCAGACAAAAAAAATCTTTGTCCAGTGTGCAGAGATTTTCAAGTCAATTTAATTTAGATATTATGTGATCTGTTTATTTCTAAAATAAAAACGTGAGATGTTTGACACATGATATAAAAATGTGAGATGTTTGACACATGATGTGGGTCCGAATGGGATTCAATCCCGAGGGGATTGATCGATTGAACGAACTGAACATAGAGATATTGTTACCATCTTACACTAAATAGGTAATGCTCTTTATGCTTAGGGAAAAAAATAATATACATATATATATATATTAACTATTGAATATTCTAATTGCTATGACCCACTTGCTTTTCATTTTGGACTCACTTGCTTTCTTATCTTCAATGCGCTTCAATAGCTATGGGAGTTCGAGTGCACTTGCTTTCTCATCTTCAATGCACTTGTTTTCTCATCTTTAACATCACTATAGTGCTAGCTTATGATTCTTCCTCAATTTTACTTTCAATCCGTCATTAATATTTAATCTTTATATTATCATTATATCCCAAATCTTAAGTAGAAATTAACACAAGTCAAATTATGGCTTCTATAAAATCAAAGGAAGAGAAAAATATATATATAACCAGAAATAAGAAAATAAGAAAAAATTGGAACGTGGAGAATAGAAGTTCGGATCTGTAAGGATTCTTAAAAAAAAAAAATCAAATATCCAACGGAACAAAAAAAATGATAACAACAAAAAAGAAGGCAGAAATAACATCTCAAATCACCTCTCTCTCTCTCTCTGTCTTCTCGGTTTAATTTGGATGATTATTGTGTGGTATCAATTTCTTAATCCAATTTGCAAAATCCCATAAAAAAGCTACAAGCTTCTCCTTTTCTCTTGGCACTGACCGCCTCTCTTTCTTTTGTCAACATCCAAAATTGCTATGACCCACTTGCTTTCTCATCTTCAATGCACTTGCTTTCTCACCTTTAACATCACTATAGTGCTAGCTTATGATGTTTCCTCAATTTTACTTTCAATCCGTCATTAATATTTAATCTTTATATTATCATTATATCCCAAATCTTAAGTAGAAATTAACAGTCAAATTCTGGCTTATATAAAATCAAAGGAAGAGAAAAATATATAAATATAAAACCAGAAATAAGAAAATAAGAAAAAATTGGATCTGGAGAATAGAAGTTCGGATCTGTAAGGATTCTTAAAAAAAAAAAAAAACAAATATCCAACGGAACGGAAAAAATGATAACAACAAAAAAAAAGGCAGAAATAACATCTCAAATCACCTCTCTCTCTCTCTGTCTTCTCGGTTTAATTTGGATGATTATTGTGTGGTATCAATTTCTTAATCCAATTTGCAAAATCCCATAAGAAAGCTACAAGCTTCTCCTTTTCCCTTGGCACTGACCACCTCTCTTTCTTTTGTCAACATCCAAAATTATCCATCGAACTTACCCTTGCGTGGGTTAACGCTAGCCCACTTTTGTCATTAAAGATCAAGCCTCTCTCTCTCTCTCTCTGTGTTTGAGCATCGACTGATTCAACCCACGGTCCTCTTCTTAAAATATATGCATTACTCATAAACAGATAAACGAACACCATGTTAGTGTAAAACCACGTTCTTTCATCTGAAGTCTCCTTGGGGGACCAGCACCATACACCTATCCTCCCTACATTTTCACCATCTCCCACTATAATGTAGCATTTCTTTATTCCAATTCCATGTCTGAGAAAATGCATATTGAACCCAAAAAAAAAAAGAAAAAAAATATATATACAAGCAAAAAGAAGTAAATATTAGCATTTCTAGATGCGAAGAAGAGATCTAGAAATTAAGTTGATTTTAAATGCACATTTTCCGTCTCTCTCACCCACAAGAAATAAAAAGGGATCAACAGGCTATTCTCTTAATCATCATTAGAAATAGATGGTCATAATGATCTCTAATAGGATTGCTTCAAGCAACGCTGCAAATCATTTAGGTATACTTGAGTTCTCCTTCGCACTGCCACTGGAAGCAACGCTGCCGTAGGAACCGCCCACAACCGCGACAAACGTGAAAACCACCATGATAGCCCGCTGCTCTGCCCTGCACCTCCTGATTAGTTGTGATATAAAAAGTACAATTATATATAGACGAAGATAAGATAGGTAAAAAAAAGAAGCAAAAGTAGTCGAAGATCATCTTGACCTCTGTAAAAAAAAAAACTGATGGCATCCAATATATATATATTTATATATAAGTTATATTATATGCACCAAGAAAAGCCGACCACCACTTAACTACCCACAGAAACTACCGAAACCATAGAAAGAGGTACTGTCCGGCCTGGTCCGTGGCTGCTAACGGCGGCAAGCCACACAAGGTTAAGAGAGAGAGAAGATAGAGGTTCTGAATTGAGAGAGAGAACTCAGGAGGGAGAGAGCCAACAATGAGATAGGATTTGAGGGAGTTGACACACAAAGAAGAAAGCAAAAAGCTAAAATATTAAAAAAAGGTAAAAGCTGCCGACACCTATACAGCTGAATTAAAAGACTACAAACACCTCATATAAACGGACACAGAAGATAAGAATAGAAGGATAGAAAAGAGACAACACGCTAAACACGGATGATTTAAATGGAGTGTGAAAATTTACTGCTCATTACTGTAGAAGCGCGATAGGCGCTTATTATAATAGAAAGATATATATATATTTAAAATTCTCTTTATTTCGGATAAACTAATCGACGGATCTTTGAGCATCCTCGTTGGTTTGGCCAAATGAAAAGGTTGGCTAAAATTTACATAATTGATGTAAAAAACAGCCCACATTGAATTGAACAAATCGAAAATAATTTAAATTTTTACTACAGTGGTTGGTCAAGGATGGATAACTATAATTGATTCACCAAATATTAAAATACTAAATTCTCACTCCAAGCAAACATTAAAATATTAGTTTTTCACTCCAAACAAAAATACTATTTAGTTTATAATTAAGAAATTTATATAGAAATTTAGATGAATTTAATCAAATATTTTTTGTTATTAGCATTAAATGACTTTTGAAAATATAATTTTTTAATATTAATTTAATTAGAATATAATTATTATTAACATTTAATTGGTAGAGCTACCAAATGTGATAAAAATAAACTAAATAAAAAAATTATTAAATCAATAATATTTTATTATTATATAGAGAGTGAATGGATAATCAAATGTGGGGATTAAATTTAAATAGAATAGGCAAAGGTAAAAAAATGTGATATTGACTAAATTTTAAATATGAATTTGACCAAACTAATGAGGATGCTCTTAAAAAAGCTAGATAAAAGTGAAGTTTACCGATTGAATTTGGAGAGCAATGGTAGCGAAATCAAGAACAGTTCCCACTATTTTTTGGAGTGAGAAATGAATTGATTTTAGTGAATTTTCGAAACCAATTTGGAGAGAGTTATATATAAGAATGCACTTTAAAATATGGTACGAATACATATAAGAATCTTTTATAAAAATCAAGTACATTTGAACGATGAACCCTTTTTCTTTGAGAGAGAAGCTCTAACTTCTCTCTAAAGCCTTTCTCACTCTGAAACTAGCCAAAGCTCCAGCTCCTCCCCCCTCACTTCCCTTTTGCCCTTATTTTAGTCTGTGTTTTGTTTTGTTTGCATTTTATGTATTTTTTTAGGTCTAATAAAGAAAAAACACTCTTCGGTTGCTCTAGTCTCAACATTTATTTTCCTCTCTGTTTTTCTTCTAGTCTTTGTTTTCCAATTTCTCCCTTGCGATTTGCTGAGGAAACTCGTGCTGGTGATGAGCCATGGGAGGTGATAAACCTTTGTTTTCTTCGGTTTGAGGATCGCGGTTCCCTAAGCCGATGAGCTGCAATGGAGAAAGATGGAGGTGGCCGGTGCTTGTGCGAGGGTGGAGGGGAAGCTCAAAACCCAAGGGAAGGTGGCTGATGGTGGGGGAAGGGCAAGAGGGACAGTGGTGGGAAGCTGGGCAATGCTCATCTGGGTGATGCTCATGCGAGAGGGACGATGGTGGTAGATGGTGGGAGATGCTAGGAGCAATGGTGGAGGACCGATGCTCGTGTAGGAGGTGGGTGGTGGTCGTAGAGGCCAATGTTCATGCGGAAGGAGCATGGGTGAAGGAGGAAGGAAAAAAGAGGAAAAAGAAGATGAAGATGAAGAAGAAGGATGGGGGGCGGCGACTGAAAGTAAGAGATGAAATCCTAAGGGCTGTCATCCCATTGTTTGCAAACAGGCTGAATTTTGTTTAGGCTGGGCCCATGTATTTCTTCAACCCATGTGTTGTTTATTTATAGTTGGTGTGTTTTGTGTTATGTACCTCTATTTTTTTTTAGTGGTTTTGTGTTGTGAGATGTTGAGCTGCTAGACCGGACGCAATCTGGGGCAAGAGCTGGTCAAGAGTGGGAGGCGATGCTACGGTCGGTGGTCATACGACCTGCTTGTGTGGAGGCTGTTGTCCTTACGCGAGCTGGGTGCTCATGCCGTCTGGGCTCATGAAGCCGATGCTTGCGGTGGGCGTGTTGTACGGGTTCATGCCGGTGCTTGTGATTATGTTATTTTTGTTGTGTTTTGTATTGTAGTTTTTTTTTTTTTTTTTTATTTTTTGGGGTTTTTTTTTTTTTTTTTAATTTATAGAGTTGTTTAGTTATTAATAAAGAAGAAATAGACTATTGAATTTGGTGTCTATAGTAGCAGTGTCCCGTACTCCTCTTCTCTGTAAAGACAGAGGGGGCTATTCAATTATGTTTCACTTTCTCTATTTGGAGAGAATTATTAAGAAGTTAAGACAATATCCACCATAATATGTACGAGAATGCCCTAGAGTAGATGTATAGTTTGGCTTATAGTCTGAATTTTTTCTATATTGATAGATCACAGTTGTAACTTCAGTTCACTGAATGAAACAAAGTCCGTTTCCATTAAAAAAAAAAACTTTTACAAAGGAATTGGCTTGGGTGGACATGTATTATTTTGTATTGTATATAGAATACGTCTCGCATTAAACAATTTAATTCCCACGTATCAAAGTCAAACCTTTTTTTCTTTTATAAATGTAATAGATAATGCTGAGTTTATAAACGTACAAACCCATAATGGTCATTACATGAAAGGGTTTTGTTATACAATCTCTATCATACTCTACTCTTTATATTTTTTTAAATTTTTAAATTTTTTAATACTTTTTTAAAATTTTTTATTTTATTCTTTTTAAACTATTTCAAATTTTCTATTTACTATTCATATAAAAATATTTGATAAAAAAAAATATGGAGTAGGGTTTTGCTACATAACCTTCACCACACTCCACACTCTACTATTTTTTAAATTTTTAAATATTTAAAAATATATATTTTGAATTTATTATTTTTAAAATATTTTAAATTTTCTATTCACTATTCATATAATAAATATTTAATAAAAGAAAAAAATTAAAAAAATATAATATATAAAGTATGAATGAATAGGAAGAAGAAGATTTTTTGCTTATTAAAATGTCTTTGAAGGGCAATACGTCATTGTATTCGTCAAACGACTAGGCGCATAACAATAAAAAAAGATAAATAATTAAATACTATTATTCTCTCCTAAAAGACTGGACCTTCTCGGATGATGACACGTAAGGATGAAAACCAAGACGTTGGAGCGGCAGCAAGAGCGTGACACGTGTGTGTTTGGCACGTTCCGCATGAGCCTAAGGATCCACTGCATGAGATAGATAAGATCATGTACTTCGCTCATGAAAACGACTGGAGAGAGTGACCTTTTTGGTCATTTTTAAATTAAAATTTTATTATAAAATATGAAATTAGAATCTCGGATGGTTGATTTATATAATTTTAAAAGATATAAATCATACACATTTTATAAAATAATTAAATAAATTTAAAATAAAAATAAAAAATACACTTTTTAATAATAGGCTCAATTATTTTACGCACATACACAATATATTTAGCATTATTAAAAGAATTTAGTCAAATTTATTTTATGCTGACATGGCACGAATTAGAATTTGTCATAAAATAAATGAAAAATATTTTAGTTATAAAAAATTATACAAAAATAAATCTACAAGTTGACGTATCTTGATGTAATATGTTAAGTTGTAAAATAAATATAATAGATCACGTGAAATTATATCAATTTATAAATTTAATTTTATGTAATTTTTTTTATATTTATAATAATTTTAAATATATATATGTATATATCTATATTTGATATTAAAATTAATGTTGCTGAGGAGAGTATAGCGTGTATAGGAGACACGCAGTAAAACACGCGAGATGGAGGTGCAGAGTGCGTGGAAAACGTTGGGTGGCAAGTGAGGGGCTCGTGGCATGACAAGTGGGATCTGTCTCCTGCGGCAGAATGGAGATCCGAATGCTTTACGGCTTTTTGTTACCTGTCAGTGTAAGCTCATTGAATCGTGATATCTCGGTGGACGGGTTTGTCCCCACGTTAAGGGTCACATTTCATGCATGCTGTTCTATTATTATTGGAATTAAAATAATTTTAGTCTCTCATATAATTATCATCATATTTTATTAAATAATTTTTTAGCATCAAATAGTAATAAGTATATTACGTCTTATTATATAAGGTGAAAATAAGATTGCAAACTAATCGAATCGAATCGAATTTAAATTAGGGTCGAGAGCTCGATTAACATTTTTGTCTGCTCGAACTCGACTGACTCAAACTTGAAAGGTAATAGAAATTTTTGACCGAGCTCGACTCGCCTAACATAGATTAAGATCAAGCTCGACTCGAATTCATATACCAAAAATAAATAAGCTAATACGAGCTCGAGCTACTCGGTCAAGCTCGAGTTAAGTCTGATGCAAAAATAGTGAAAGAAAAGAGTATATGAGAAAAAATTGAACATCAACTCCTATCTGAAGATTTGTAAATCTGTAGGGAAATAAAAAACAATTCCACCACTCAGATCTCAACACAATGTCTTCAAATATACGAAGATCTGTTCAGATCTATAGAGAAAAAATTTTAGAGATAGACCAACTTCAAAAAAAAATTTATATCCACTCCGATCAAAACACAATCACTGGGAGAAACAAAGAAATAAAACCATTTAAAAATAAAAAACCTACAGACTAACGAAAACGAGATAAAAAAAAAAAAAGAAAATGCTACTCGTCCCGTCCTAAGCTCCCGTTATTTTGTCCCGCTGTACGTGGCATCCATCTCAGACTCACTTTATTGACTTTTATTCATTCATTTCATTTAATTAAAACACGAAAGCAAACGAATGCCTCTGCACGTTCTCTTCGCCCATCGCCCATCGCCCATCGACACTGTGAGCCGACCTCACATTTAGAACTCTTAAAATAAAATGCACGTTAAAATAAATTCAACTCTTAATTAAACTCAAACTGAAAATGATTTCTAAATAAAATAAACACTCAAATAAATTATTCACTAGAGGAACTCAAAGAAACTGAGATTAAACCGAAAGCACCTAAACCGCAACACTTTTTCCTTTTTTCGTCTGCATTTTGCCCAAATTTTCGCATGAGTTGCTTCGCATTGTGCTCTGTTTCTGTTTCTCTTTTCTTTTTCTTTTTTTTCATTTGCCTTCTGTTTCTTTTGTTTCAGAGAAAGACCATCTGCTTGTTATGCAATGGGAGTGAGATAGAGAGAGCGAGCCGAGAGGTAGGGACGGAGAGGAAAGGTTTAAGCATCATGCGGCGAGTATGGGAGCTTCGAACGGTGGCGCTGGACGTCGTCTCTGGAGTGGCTGCCAGCTTCCGTCGTCGGTAGTAGAGGTGCAGTGCTGGTTCAGATGCTCTGTTTTGAGTGTAGAAAACATGGAACAACGTGCTATGTCCGTGAAGAGGGTGGTGGCGGTTTCTTCCTGACCGTGGCTATGGAGGTGCTGCGGAGGAGATGCCACGGTTGCACCTCAACACGATTTGTTGTAGCTTGCATGGTTTTATGAACAGTGATGATGGCGAGAAACACTCTGCGGGCGAAACTTCTGTTGCGAGTAGAGGTGAATGACTTCGGGTGGGGCTGGCGATGTGGAGGAGCTTGGCAGCGGGACTTGGTTGTGCATGCGGGGGCTGAGCAGAGGTGATTCCGTTGGAGAGAGAAAGAAAAAAATAAAACCAAGACTTTGGAGATTCCGTCGGAGAGATGGCCATGATGGTGGGGCTCGAACTGGTGGCCGATTCCGTCGGAGAGATAGCCAAAATGGTGGGTCTGGGATGAAAAAAAAAAAAAAAA